>CM040773.1:36737284-36782284 GCA_022829085.1 Abramis brama | reverse complement strand
ACTAAATACATTGTGAAATATGAAAGTTAGTAAGATGTGTTTATTTTAGTTGTTTAATTATTTTTTCCTTAGGGTTTTATTTACTTCTCGACTGTATTTGAGTTTGCTTCTAATATGATGATTTGCTGCAATAAAGAAAAAGTTTATTGCCAACTTGTAGGCAATGGCCAGTAAATAGAATTTTGTTATTTTTTATATAATAGTACTTTAGATTCTGCAAATTAATCTAAACAACTGAGTCAGTGATAGTCTACTAGCCTATATCATTGTTTTTTTTTTTTATCAAAAGTGTTGTCAACTATCAACAGTAATTTGTATAAATAATGAAATAATGAATTCAATTTTTTTATATCATTATTATTTGATAATTTTTATTTTATATAATATTTTTTATTACATTATATGCCTGTTCTTATTATTATTTATCTTTATAGAGCTTTTTTGCCCAATGCCAGTACATAGACACTTTATAGTATTTTTATTGTGTGTGTCAAATCCAAAGCAGACCAAAAGCACATTAAAAATAGCCCCTATGAATCTAGCTGGTTACTGACTGAAAATCTCCCATACGCTCTTAAATCAAATATGAATATACAGTAGATTGATGTCAATTGTGGTCACAAGGCACACAAGAACTAATGGTTTTTGGCATCATTGACATTGCCTTTTTTATCTAAATGCCTGTTGTTGACTGGTCACATGTGCTGTCATTGAATAGAGCTCTGTTGATATAATATAAAGATATACTTTAGTGTTTAACAGAAAAAAACACAACACAGGTTTGGAACAACATGAGGTTCAATTGAAACAACAATTAATATAATTGTATGTTAATTATGTATGTTTTTGGGTGAACAATTCCAGTAAGATCAACAAGATTTTTTTAAATATGCTTATTTATTTCATTCACCTTATATTTATTTTATTTATTTTTTTCAGTCATTTCAAGAAAGAAATTCAGCATGCTGGGAAATAAAAGGCGTAAAAAACCTCTGCAGGACGCTGAGCATCACATTACCTGTGAAACCGACAAGCCTGGGCTTCGAGAGCAGTTCATCAGCAAATATAAAGGCAAGTATAAATTACTAAGCAGTTTAGTAATAACGTTAATCTACAAAACTGAGAATTTAATGTGAGGTGAGTCATATGGTTGTTAGGCCAACTAATATCCATGTTTCACAAGTTAAACAAAACCAGTTACATTTTTGCATTTCTGGTTCCATCAACCCAAAGTCAATGTTTATTTGCACATTCTGAACCCAGTTATGCATAATAAGCCGACAGTGCATGTGGTCATGTAAACGCAGACTAAGGTCACCATAAACAGCATAAGCATAAACCAATCGACACAGATAGATTTTTGCCCCTTATTTGCAGATTTGCCCGGCATGTAAACACATTAACCTCTGTGTTCTGTGGCTTATTGAAGGGAGCATGTGTGATGTGTGACAGGAAAGTGTCCTTATTTTGGATTAAAGCACATCCAGACAGAGCGAGTGTTTTCTTGACCCAAGAACCTCTTAAAAGTATTCTCATCTCGTTCAGAAGTGGTACAGTCAAAATCCTGCACCCGATACTGCATGAGAGGAGAATATGAGTCTGGAAGTTTTCCTCTGAAATTCTGGAATACTCTTGGGCTTTATTTAACATCACAACTGACATGACATATGAAATACACAGTCAGATAAACGAATGGTTAGGTTTTGACGTCATTAACCTGATTTACTTATAAAGTAGTGGTTTACGTGGTTATTGGTTTGCATGTAAACCTGGATAATGGATTATTTCAAGAAGGTGATTTTATTTTGTTATCAGCGTATCGGTGTGCATGTAAACATGATCAATGGGTTTTGGTTAAATTCCTGAAATAAGATCCATGGTTAGCACAAGATCAAGATATTTTCACGCTTTACTCCACAACATAAAATAGTAATACTCTCTTGTGTGTTTTTTTTAAAAGCCTTTACTTGTCTGGTAAAAGGCAGTTGTTAACAAGTGTCTAAATGGGAGACGGGTTGTCTGGGACATTAAACGTCATCAGCTGAACAGATTAACTCATCTAGTCACTTTCACAGCCTCGTTGTGTTTATAATCGCACTCTTGCAAACTATTCTAGGTAGATGTAGGGATGGGGATGTATACATCACACAATCAGTCAAACATGCATTATAATAATGCAGAAACATTATAAATATTACACAGGGAGATGGATTTTAAAGCTTTAGAGTTCCTGGAGGCACATTTATCAACAACAACAAAAAAAAAAACTCTATACTTTTATCTAAACTATAGAAGCCACATAAAACATCCATATACCACAAAGAAAAACTACCTGAAAGAGATGCAAATAATAAACAAACAGAATTGTCTTTTAAAATAATGCAACACAGTTGTTGAAGCTTCATCGTAAGGAAGTTGAAGTTGGTCAACCGTGGTGTAGTTTATAGATTAACTTTAGCTTATTTTCTGCAAATCCCAGTGGGTTTTTGTGGAGGAAACCAGGGGATGTTCAACTACTACCGGGTTGGCCTGCAAAAATAGGTTTGTGTAAGAAAATGTATGTAATTTTAACTGTATAATTTTAAGACTTAAAAGTATAATGTAAAGTATAAAAAGCAAATCATGCTTTGAGATTAGCCTGACTTTTGACTATTTTCCTTAAGTAATTTCCCTTTCACATCGTATAATGTACGTCATATGGTAGAGAACTTTTAGTAATAAAATAATAGTTGACATTAAAGAAACTGCAGCTAATGTATTTCTCCTCTTTAGGGCGTGGAGTTTTCACCACTGGAGCTTTCTTCCGACCGAACTGAACACTACACTGAAGCTGAGAACACGTTCCTGTTTGATTTTCAGTGGCATGGCAAAAATTGGTGGTGAGTACAGAACTGGTGGATTGATGTAGTAAGGATGCTAAAATATCTGGAACTGTAAAATACTTAGGATGTGTTCATACCTGGAGTTCTGTTCGCTTGGTTCGTTTGGTCCGGGTCCGCTTAGTGTTCAGATTGGCATTTCTATTGTCAAACCTGTTATGCTTGACCAGTCTGTCCTTTTTAGGGTCACATCTTCCTGTTTTTGGTTCGTTTACATGTCTCTGGGTCCATGTTACATTCTTTTTTCATTCGAACCGCACCAGAGTTCGTTTGGAAGCCAACTGAGACCTATTTATTCAGCATCTGGATCCTCTTGTTTGGTGGCACCAGGTTTCAGATGGCAGTGTTCACACTTATTCAAATTAACCACACTAACAGTCTAAACAAACATGCCAGGTGTGAACACACCCTAATAATTAAAATTCATCATGAACTGACATTAAGAGTACTGAGTGCAGTTTCCTTGAGTCATCTAAATTGGCTTTCCCTGTATTCCCTAAAGAGAACAAAATGATTAATTTTAGATGCCTTTATCTGAGAGCTGAGAGGATGTTGCAGTGCGCCATTTAATCTCATATATCATATAGATCAGTGGTTCTCAGACCCTCCTCTCTGCAGATTCTGTATGTCTCCTTCACCTGACACACTCAGTTGAGTTCATAGAGCTGTGTTCTGATGATGAACTCCTCATCTGAATCAGGTGGATTAAAACACCAGACATACAGCATATGCAGAGTGGTGGGTTCCCAGGACTGGGGTTCAGAACCACTTATAATAACTGTACATGTCTAGCTAGTACTGAGTGGTCATTTTATGTCTTTATAGCATGGATGCATCTAAAGAAGACTCGTCCTTGGGAAGATTTATGTAAATGATGAAACCAGAAATACTTGCAAAATGAGAACCGTTGAAGTGAGCAGAAAACCTCACCTGTGTCTCTTTGCTGTACGAGACATTCTACCAGGGGAGGAAATCACTTACAATTATGGCGACTCAGATTGGCCATGGCGAGTCAAGGTACTATCAAGAAAATGCTAAAGAGATTAATCAGTAATTCTCACAAATCTCATAATCTTAACTCTCATTCTGATTAGTTACCATGTGATTGTGGTCTCATATTTCTCAAGCCTTTGAATAAAGCATCAGCAGAATCCACTGATAAAAAGCCAGCCAGCAGTTTGGGTCTGCAGAAATCGGTAAGTCCACTTTAAAACATCTGTATCATTATATTATTGACTCTTTCAGCGTAGAGTTGTGTGTGAAAGAAATGATAGATAACGTGTAGGACAGCTAGAGGAATGAACATGAACAAGTTTTTCTGTCCTTTACAAATATTCTGATTTTGATATTCACTGGTTTCTTTTCTGACATCCAGCCCCATTGTTCAGCTTCTGTTTCTTCTCCTGAATTGGACAAGGTGAACAGCAATGGTCCATATAAGCAGTCAGGCAAAGCAATAACATCAATGAATAAAACGGTAACCATCTCATACATGCAGCAACTATCTACTGATGTTTACTGCCAGCTAGTTGAAAGTGCAGTGAGTGATTTCTGAGAAACACTATTGATATTTGAAATCGACACCCAAACAGACACACCCCTCCCTTCATTGCTCGGCCCCCAAAATAATGAACACGCAACACAGGCAACCACTAACAGCTGGCGCTCAGGTGTTCAACTCGAAAAGATCTTTATCGCTGGCAAACCATAGGATGCTTTTTAAAGGTTTGGTTTTAGTTGATTGTAGGTGCATATCCACTTCATCCAGCACACGTGTGTAATAGTAGTGGGAAGTTCGGATCATTTTACTGACTCAGATCTTTAAATCTCGTTCATCAAAATGAACAAATCTTTTTTCGAGTTATTTCGTTCATTTCAGCAGAATGTATTTAAAATGTTACATGTTAGCCAAATTCCCCAAACACATCAAATGTTGATCGCATTTAGAATAAGAAAAAAATTGCAATGCAAGAAAAAGGCCATATTATGAGAAACAGTTAATTTATTTATTTGGGTCTTCAGGCTATGCATTCTGTTAGTTTACCTCACCTCCCGATCTAAGCCGTTCGATCATCCCGTGATCCTCATAAACTGAGCTTTGCAGTCTGTAGTACCAGATACAGTATTGATTAGTTCACGTTTCGAGTCTATCGACTTTGGGTTCAAGTCATTCGTGCATCACGTGACAGCCCCATATAGGCTGAGCTATGCAGTCGCTACCGGATACAGAATTGATTAGTTCATCTTTTGAGTTTTCGTGGACTTGATAGGTGAACTAATCATTTATCTTTCCGGTACTGACAGCATAGCCTCTGTGGGACTGACCGGAAGAACGAAAGACTTGGACCCGAAGTCTCGAGAGATGAACTAATCATTTCTGTTTCCAGTACAGAACCCATGGGATGTTGGGCATGTGCGGTCAGCGCAAAATGAACGAATCACTCTCTGAGACAACTCGGTAGTCCCGAGTCATATTAAAGATTCGTTCATGACGACCCGTCACTAGTGTATAAACGCTTCAAATGATACAAAATTGTATTGCCATTAGAAATGTACTTATGTACCCACACTTATGTAAAATGTACCCACAATTAAAACAAACAAACTAAAAATGACTTGGATGGTATGGAGTAAATGTAGCGCCTTACTACCAACCTCTGCTAGTTAAGTATAGTTATTGGTTCAGAGTTTAAATGTCTGACTCTGAACCAATGTAACTATTAATGTGACTATTGTCACAATTTGTATGTAAAGTTTGTATAAATGTTTGTTTAGAGTTTTTATTTTATTAATGATCTTTGCTTTGAAATGTGCAAAACATTTTTTGTTCACTCCTACAGTGTGTTTGTTCTTGTCTGAAATGGGTGCCACAGTTTTCAATATTGCTAATGTACATTTTATTCTTGTTTAAGCTAAATACCTCTTTATATATCTGCAGAAGCGGTTTCAATCAAGATTGGCAAAATTAAGACAACATCATGAAGATTGCTATGAACGTTTTAACAGAGCAGAAATTGAAAAGGAACACAAGATTGCTAAACAGCTAAACAGCAATCACAAAAAGTTTGTTTGGTGAGTAATATGTGAACATAATCACACTATTCTGTGATCAACGCCTCAGTCAATTAACGGTTAATTATTTTATTATTCATTTATTTTATTAATTAACAGTTTGCTTAGTCCTTTTGCTTTTAGACCTTATATTTTTATTCAAATTATATTTCAAGCTGTCACAGTCATCCTCAGTCGCATCCACATCTGATGCACCCTCTTCATCGGCACCCTGTGCTTTGTCCACCTCTATAATGGCCTCATCAACCTCATGCTCTCCTGCCCTGTCCTCATCACCGTCACCAGCTCCTGCGCCACCCATGCCACCTTCATCCTCGCCTGGGCAGCCTTCATCATCCTCGCCTGGGCAGCCTTCATCATCATCATCTTCGCCTGGGCAGCCTTCATCATCCTCGCCTGGGCAGCCTTCATCATCCTCATCCTCGCCTGGGCAGCCTTCATCATCCTCATCCTCGCCTGGGCAGCCTTCATCATCTTCGCCTGGGCAGCCTTCATCATCCTCGCCTGGGCAGCCTTCATCATCTTCGCCTGGGCAGCCTTCATCATCCTCGCCTGGGCAGCCTTCATCATCTTTGCCTGGGCAGCCTTCATCATCCTCGCCTAGTAGGCAGCCTTCATCATCCTCATCCTCGCCTGGGCAGCCTTCATCATCCTCATCCTCGCCTAGGCAGCCATCCTCATCCTCGCCTAGGCAGCCTTCATCATCCTCGCCTGGGCAGCCTTCATCATCCTCATCCTCGCCTAGGCAGCCTTCATCTTCATCATCCTCATCCTCGCCTGGGCAGCCTTCATCATCCTCATCCTCGCCTGGGCAGCCTTCATCATCATCATCCTCGCCTGGGCAGCCTTCATCATCCTCATCCTCATCCTCGCCTGGGCAGCCTTCATCATCATCATCCTCGTCTGGGCAGCCTTCATCATCATCATCATCCTCGCCTGGGCAGCCTTCATCATCCTCGCCTGGGCAGCCTTCGTCATCCTCGCCTGGGCAGCCTTCATCATCCTCGCCTGGGCAGCCTTCATCATCCTCATCCTCACCTAGGCAGCCTTCATCATCCTCGCCTGGGCAGCCTTCATCATCCTCATCCTCGCCTAGGCAGCCTTCATCTTCATCATCCTCATCCTCGCCTAGGCAGCCTTCATCATCCTCGCCTGGGCAGCCTTCATCTTCATCATCCTCGCCTAGGCAGCCTTCCTCTTCATCATCCTCATCCTCGCCTGGGCAGCCTTCATCATCCTCGCCTGGGCAGGCTTCATCTTCATCATCCTCGCGTGGGCAGCCTTCATCTTCATCATCCTCATCTTTGCCTAGGCAGCCTTCATCATCCTCATCCTCGCCTAGGCAGCCTTCATCATCCTCGCCTAGGCAGCCTTCATCATCCTCGCCTGGGCAGCCTTCATCTTCATCATCCTCATCCTCGCCTGGGCAGCCTTCATCTTCATCATCCTCGCCTGGGCAGCCTTCCTCTTCATCATCCTCATCCTCGCCTGGGCAGCCTTCATCATCCTCGCCTGGGCAGGCTTCATCTTCATCATCCTTGCCTGAGCAGCCTTCATCTTCATCATCCTCATCCTCGCCTGGGCAGCCTTCATCTTCATCATCCTCGCCTGGGCAGCCTTCCTCTTCATCATCCTCATCCTCGCCTGGGCAGCCTTCATCTTCATCATCCTCGCCTGGGCAGCCTTCATCTTCATCATCCTCGCCTGGGCAGCCTTCATCTTCATCATCCTCGCCTGGGCAGCCTTCATTGCCTTCCTATGCGCAGCCTTCATCATCATCATCATCATCATCTTCTCTTGCTCCACCCTTATCTTCACTCTTATCTGTGATTCAAAATCGCAGATGTCTGAGACACTCTCATTAAGGGAGGTGGGTAGATTAATTTGCTTAATTATTGGGATGGTCTGGCTGTATTGCACTTGTAGAACTAACAATAGATTATATGAAATTATATATTATTTATATTTGTTTGTATTTCTCCTCTTCCAGATATCCTCTTTAAGGCCATCAAGAAAAAGACAGGTATGTGACTTGCCATGTGATACTTTATATGCTCAATTTTTTTGGCATAATTATGACTTTGCTTGCCAGTATCCACAATGCGATGAAACATAATGTTACAGGAACCACTGCCTTGAGTAAGTGTTATATTCTCTCATTCAGTATTCAGGAAGTACCGTCTGTGACACAGACTACAGCGATGTCACAGACTACAGCGATGTTGACCAAACATACCAAAAATCAGCTCAGATGAATCGGATGGTAGTTCTTCTGGACATGACATGGTCAAAAATGGCCAGACACCTTGAGTTTGTCCATCGCAGAGGGAACACTGCAGCTGGCAAAAATGAGTAAAGTCCTAATGGCCATGGAGAAAGGAACACTGTCTGACTACAAAGGAAAGATGCATCTGTCAGTATGAACTACACGCGAAACTTCATCATAGTTCATAAAGGACACTATTTTCTTGAAACCTTTGCTCACTTCTAAGCCGACTGGTGTGTTTAGAGCACACAGAGGTCGAACTCTTTTCCTGCCCTGGGCATCATCATCTTTAGGTTTCAGAGGACAGTTTTTGATATGTTTCCAAAGGCTACGCTTGTTATAAGGCCCTTGGCAGTAAATGCAGTGAATAAAGTCTTTGGCTCTTTGTCTATTTTTTGAACGGTAGTAGGCAATCATCTCCCCATGTCCTTGTCTCACCACATCTGTGTTGTGGGCAAAGTTGCCCCTTTTTCAAAGGAGGTTCAACTGTACTCGTCTTTCTTTGGAATGTTTTGGAAATGCTATTGCCTTTACAACCCCCACTTCGTTGCGATGGACAAATTCAAGGTGTCTTGCCATTTTTGAATATGGCTTAGAGCAATTAAGGCAATACTGCTTCTTGTACGCCTTGCGGAGTTCCGTCTTTGGTGATGGCATTGACTGAATAAAAGTCTTATCACCAGACAAGGTGTTTGTCTCTTTAGATTGGCATTTCATCTTTTTTGGTGATGGTACAGTCATAAATTGATCAGATGAACTACCTGCCTCGTTGGGAGATGTTGGATGTATCAAAGCACTTTTGACAATGTCATGTCCAGAAGAACTACCATCCGATTCATCTGAGCTGATTTTTGGTATGTTTGGTCACATCAGACCCCATCCTGTTGAACAAGTGCTCTCCCAGCTGCTAATGGCCATGGAGAAAGGAACACTGTCTGACTACAAAGGAAAGAAACTTGATGACATTGAAATTGACCCAAATGGTACGAGTATACTTGGACTGTCTGTGTGTATCTGTTCTTTACATATTTGCAAAACAATGTATATGTTACTGGCAAAGTGTGTAATCCGGAATTCTATAGAATGCCCTAGGTAATGTAGGTAGGTAACTTAGGTAACCATCAGGCATTCTATACAATAACGGGATTTCACACTTTGCCGGTAACATATATAATCATGTCACAGATGGTAAGTATAAGCAATAAAGTGTAAATTTTTTTGTCAGTGAATTATTTAGAGCAACTTGAGGCCCAAAGTGATTCCATGTCAAGTGATGAGGAGGATTACAGTGACCTATCTCAGAAAACAGCACCAGCAGAGACTGATCAACTTGTTCAATCTGATCAATCTGTTTCATGGGAGGATCAAGGTAAGAAAAATCTCTAAACTACACAAACAACAATAATCAAATAAACATGAATCAGCTCCATGCAGCAATATCCAGCCAAATGAAAAAAATATACACATTAGGACACATTAGTCTTGATTTGGTCTTTACTCACCAATTTAGTTGTAATGAGAATGTGTAATGAGTATTTACTTGTTTTTAACTATTTCATAGGTTCTTCAAACGCTCCAAAAAAGAAATGGGAGGACAGTGAGGTAAAAGCAGTAGAGAGACACATGATGAAGTTCATCAAGACATACAAAGTTCCTGGTAAGCAAGACTGTGAAAGATGCATTCACGCAGAGCCAGAAGCTTTGAAGCAGCGAACATGGACTGGTGTGAAAAATTATGTGCGGAACAGGATCACGACTCTTAAAGAAAAGGTGGTTTGTAGGGTGGCACAAACACTTTAACACTTTGCACATTATGCTCTTTTTGTAAGAAATGGAGCTAAATTAAAAGAAATGAGGATATAGGTGTAGAAATATTTTGAGGATGGAATGAAACAGAATATAAAGTGCAAAGTTAGAGTATAAGAAGGCTAATGAAGAAGTAGAGGATATTAAGATATTAAGTCAATTTTCATTATTCAGTTTTCTTTGTTCAGTTGCAATGAAGTTGGATGGAATGTCATGTTAAACTTTTTGATATTTCTGTCATAGAGGGAGGAGAGAATGTTAAGAGGATAAAAAGGGAAGAGTGAATAGGTGTGTTGGACATGGGCCGTGGCTGGATGTAACCGATCGGTGAGAGTTGCAGTGTGCAGGCGGGAGGAGCTGAAAACAGACACGTGAGTCGGACACTTTCTGCTTCCCGTAGTGACGCAGAGCCAGAAGCTTTGAAGCAGCGAACATGGACTGGTGTGAGAAATTATGTGCGGAACAGGATCACGACTCTTAAAGAAAGGGTGGTTTGTAGGGAGGCACAAACACTTTAACACTTTGCACATTATACTCTTTTTGTAAGAAATGGAGCTAAATTAAAAGAAATAAGGATAAAGGTATAGAAATTAAAATTGAGAGACGCTCACGCTGTGTTTGCATACTTTACCACAGCTGAAGTGAAATAAATGCATTATTTGCCAAATACACAGATATTTCAGAGACATTTTCATGCAATACATGTACTGCTTAATACAGCATCTGTTTGTACAAGAATAAAGTTCAACATAAGCCTAAATACCGATGAAGTGGGGTCTACATTGTATCAGTTTTATTTGGATAAACATGACAATATAACAGCGTGACTACATGAAAGGGGATTTCACTGTTATAAAAACAGATTTGTGAGCATTAGTGGAACTAAAGGTGTGAGAATTAACTCTTAATCATTGTGTTGCAGTGGATTCGGCCAATCGTGGATCAGTTGTGTCGTCATCAGAGCTCATGAGTCGCTCTGGAGAAGCTGCGCTGGCTGAGTCCTCCTGCTCTCCAATCGCTCTCGCCGTACTCTGATACCATACGTCACAGTCACGGGGCTTCGCTGTCTGAAGTCGGACACAAGTTCTAACCGGCATGCACTGCTCAAGTCAGCCGCTGATCGGTCTGCGCAGCGCTGCATGAAGTCCAACAAGCCTAATGCTCTCCTCCCTCTTTACATCCCTTTACATTCTCCTCCCTCTTTACATCCCTTTACATTCTCTCCTCCCTCTTTACATCCCTTTACATTCTCCTCCCTCTTTATATCCCTTTACATTCTCTCCTCCCTCTTTTCATCCCCTTTACATTCTCCTCCCTCTTTACGTCCCCTTTACATTCTCCTCCCTCTTTACATCCCTTTACATTCTCTCCTCCCTCTTTTCATCCCCTTTACATTTTCTCCTCCCTCTTTACGTCCCCTTTACATTCTCCTCCCTCTTTACATCCCTTTACATTCTCTCCTCCCTCTTTACGTCCCCTTTACATTTTCTCCTCCCTCTTTACGTCCCCTTTACATTCTCTCCTCCCTCTTAACATCCCCTTTACATTCTCTCCTCCCTCTTTACGTCCCCTTTACATTCTCTCCTCCCTCTTTACATCCCCTTTAAATTCTCTCCTCTCTCTTAACATCCCCTTTACATTCTCTCCTCCCTCTTTACATCCCCTTTACATTCTCTCCTCCCCTTTTACATTATCTCCTCCCCTTTACATCCTCTTTACATTCTCCCCTCCCTCTTTACATTCTCTCCTCCCTCTTTACATTCCCCTTTACATTTTCTCCTCCCTCTTTACGTCCCCTTTACATTCTCTCCTCCCTCTTTACGTCCCCTTTACATTCTCTCCTCCCTCTTTACATCCCCTTTATATTCTCTCCTCCCTCTTTATGTCCCCTTTATATTCTCTCCTCCCTCTTTACGTCCCCTTAACATTCTCTCCTCCCTCTTTACGTCCCCTTTACATTCTCTCCTCCATCTTTACGTCCCCTTTACATTAGGCTTGTTGGACTTCATGCAGCGCTGCACAGAACGATCAGCGGCTAACTTGAGCAGTGCTTGATGGTTAGAACTTGTGTCCGACTTCAGACAGCGACGCCCGTGACTGTGCCATAAGGCATCAGAGTACAATGAGAGTGATTGGAGAGCAGGAGGACTCAGCCAGAGCAGATTCTCTAGAGCGACTCACGAGCTCTGATGATGACACAGCTAATCCACGATTGGCAGAGTACACCGCTTGACAACGATCACGTGCGTTTCATGTTTCTTCTCACACCTTCAGTTCCACTAAGGATCACAAATCTGTTCTTTATAACAGTAAAAGCTCTTTTCATGTAGTTGCGATAAATGTTTATCAAAATAAAACAATGTAGACCCCACTTCACTGGTATTTAGGCTTATTTTGAACTTTATTCTTGTACAAACAGTAGTGCATGTATTGAATGAAAATGTCTCTGAAATATCTGTATCTGGAAAATAATGCGTTTATTCCACTTCAGCTGTGGTAAAGTATGCAAACTTAGCCTGAGCGTCACTACGGGAAGCAGAAAGTGTCTGACATCACATTCTCTCGTCTGCACACGGCAACTCTCACCAATCGGTTACATCCAGCCACAGCCCATGTCCAGCACACCTAATATAAGGGATGAATAGAGGGAGTAAATGTAAAGAGGATGAAAAGAGGGAGGAGTAAAGCGGGTAAAAAGAGTGAGGAGTAGAGTTAGAGGAGTAAAGAGGATGAAAAGAGGGAGTAGTAAAGAGGGTAAAAAGATGGAGGAGTAGAGTTAAAGAGGATAAAGAGAGGGAGGAGTAAAGCGGGTAAAAAGAGTGAGGAGTAGTTAGAGGATGAAGAGGAGGAGTAAAGAGGGTAAAAAGAGGGAGGAGTAGAGTTAAAGAGGATGAAAAGAGGGAGGAGTAAAGGGTAAAAAGAGGGAGGAGTAGAGTTAAAGAGGTGAAGAGGAGGAGTAGAATTAAAGAGGATAAAGAGGGAGGAGTAAAGCGGGTAAAAAGAGTGAGGAGTAGAGTTAAAGAGGATGAAGAGAAGTAGAGTTAAAGAGGATGAAAAGGAGTAAAGTGGGTAAAAAGAGGGAGGAGTAGAGTTAAAGAGGGAGGAGTAGAGTTAAAGAGGGAGGAGTAGAGTTAAAGAGGGAGGAGTAGAGTTAAAGAGGGAGGAGTAGAGTTAAAGAGGATGAAAAGGAGTAAAGCGGGTAAAAAGAGGGATGAGTAGAGTTAAAGAGGGATGAGTAGAATTAAAGAGGGAGGAGTAGAGTTAAAGAGGGAGGAGAGAATGTAAAGGAGGAAGTAGAGAGATTTTGAAGAAGGGTGGATGGAGGAAGTACAGAGGATAGTTGGGCACTGAGAATCATTCCCACCTCCAAGTTAATTGATTTTTCATTGTTGTTCTTTTAAAAAAAATAATAATTTGAAGTTCTGTCATTAACTGCAATGTGCACTTTCAACACAATGTGTCCAAGACTGTTAATATTAAAGAGTCATTTAATCGGAGTGTGTGTCACTAGAGTCCCCAAAGAGTCGTTCAATTGGAGTGTGTGTGTGTGTCACTTGAGTCCCCAAAGAGTCATTTAATCGGAGTTTGTGTGTGTCTCGAGTCCCCAAAGAGTCATTCAATCGGAGTGTGTGTGTGTCACTTGAGTCCCCAAAGAGTCATTTAATCGGAGTGTGTGTGTCACTAGAGTCCCCAAAGAGTCATTTAATCGGAGTGTGTGTGTGTGTCACTAGAGTCCCCAAAGAGTCATTTAATCAGAGTGTGTGTCACTAGAGTCCCCAAAGAGTCATTTAATCGGAGTGTGTGTGTCTCTCTAGTCCCCAAAGAGTCGTTTAATATGAGTGTGTGTGTGTCACTAGAGTCCCCAAAGGGTCATTTAATCGGAGTGTGTGTGTGTCACTAGAGTCCCCAAAGGGTCGTTTAATCGGAGTGTGTGTGTCACTTAAGTCCCCAAAGAGTCATTTAATCGGAGTGTGTGTGTCACTTAAGTCCCCAAAGAGTCATTTAATCGGAGTGTGTGTGTCACTAGAGTCCCCAAAGAGTCATTTAATCGGAGTGTGCGTGTCACTCGAGTCCCCAAAGGGTCATTTAATCGGAGTGTGTGTGTCACTAGAGTCCCCAAAGGGTAATTTAATCGGAGTGTGTGTGTCACTCGAGTCCCCAAAGGGTCATTTAATCGGAGTGTGTGTGTGTCACTAGAGTCCCCAAAGAGTCATTTAATCGGAGTGTGTGTGTCACTCGAGTCCCCAAAGAGTCATTTAATCGGAGAGTGTGTATCACTATTTTTATTTGTATAGAGTTTTTTTTGACAATTACTACACTTTACAGAAGAACATGCCTAATGTCTTAACCCCAGTGTGTAGCCAAAGATGACTCTGATGAGGAAAACTCCTTAAGATGTTTTTGTGATAATGATTAGTTTACAGTCGATGCTAAATTAACTAGAGGGATGCAGCCGGTGGTCAGTGAAAGGTTCTCTGCCATGAAGTGAAGTCCGTTTTATTTCTATAGCGCATGATACAATACAGATGGTTTCAAAGGAGCTTCACAGACATAAAATAACTTGCAAATGTCAACAATTATGAAATGAATAATGTAGAGCTGTTTTACAGTTGAAATTAAAGACAATAGTGTTATTATTCAGCTCAATTCTGTTCATCTTTTGCTTCTGATAGTCAATCAGTCAAATCAATAATATTTCTGAATGTTAATTGTCATTCCCCAACTGAGCAGCCAAAGGCACTTGATCTCAAGCTACAAATCAGACAAAAAATGTAGGCTACCCATTTACAGTGATCTTGCAGAAAAGAAGAAACCCAGTTTACTCTCTCACACCTGTATCTCTGCACTAGCTTGATTTCACTGTCCAGTATTGGAACTTTGAATTGTAATATTCTACTTCTGTCTTCTTAGGATAAATAATATATAACATCTCAACAATGTCCTGAAAGTATACCTTAACCAGAGTATGTGTATCACCATGGTCCTCAAAGTATGACTTCATCAGAGTTTGTGTTTAATGTCCCCAAAATGGACATAAAAAATACTGTCCCTAAAGTGAAGGCAAAATGTCAGGTCTTTAAGGAAGGCTTTTATTGATAAAATCAAGTGATAATTGTGATGACAGCTTCTCCAGAAGTGCAGTCATATCTTTCTTTTGTCTCTAGACCCTTCAGAAAGGGGTGTCCCTAAAGGTAGGGTTCCCAGTCATACGTCCTCACATTGTGGTTAAGTAGGTGTGTGTGTGTGTGTGTGTGTGTGTGTGTGTGTGTGTGTAGGTTCATATTCCATTGTGGGGACTGGTACAAAAGCTTATAAATCATACACAATTAATGCTATTATTATTTTGTTGAAAATGTAAAAATGCAGATAGTTTTATGTAATGGGTAGGTTTAGGGGTCAGGTTAGTGTGTGTGTGTGTGTGTGTGTTTTCTGATGGGTAGTTTTAGGGATAGGGTTAGTGTAAGGGGAGAGTGTCGTAGATTTTTCCCTAAACCTAACTACCTAAGTCTACCGTGGCCGTCTCCATTCGACGACCCCTTTCAGTTCTAGGTCTACCTAACTAACTTGCTTCCCTAACTAGCTTTCTTCCTGCGCAGGAATAATCGACAAACAGACCTTAGCAAATGTCCTTTAAAGCGGGGCTCAGTAGTTTCAGGATTTCTTCGCTGTATTCTCGCTTTTTGCTCGCAGGTTTCTCTCTAGAGCTCCCCCCACAGCTTCGGAATAGATATTTGACAACACTAGCTGCGTTTACATGGACACTTATAATCGGATTGACGGCTCAATCGGACTAAAAAACCTTCATGTAAACACCTTAATCGATCCGATTGAGCTCGATCCGAATGAAATTTCGATCGGATTGAAAGGGGTGGTTTAACCCTTTTGTAATCCGATCGAGAGAACATGTAAACACTTGATCGGACTGAAAACCGAAACTGAAAGGACTGCGCATATGCGATGACGTTAAGTAGCGTTATGACGTGCGGAACGAGCTGTTCTTCCTGTTGAATAAAGAGTCATATTAATAAGTTTCCCGTCATTCTAAAATCCTCATTTCAATCGCGCGTCTGTGAAGTGAAGCAGGACAACGTCCCACCAGTCCTTGTTTTGGATTCTCATCCACAGACGACGTTTTGGGCATTTGTACTGCGTGATCAATAAGCAGCACGGCAAAACGGTTAATATGCTCTAAATTATGACCAGAGACGAACTAATATTACGTCTGCTGTTTAAAACAAATAAAGAACCAATAGAGGAGAATATTTATGCGCGAAAAGCGGAAAACTCTGTATATTCGTGCAGTGTGCGCATGTCAAAACATCAGATCCGATTTGAAACGTGTGACATATAAACGCGCACATCAACCCGATTACTTTATTTATCAGTCATGTAAACACCTCGTTCGGATTAATCAATCGGATTGATTTCATTACGATTGTGTCCATGTAAACGTAGCTACTGTTGTAAAAACTCGTTGGTGATTCTCACGACACCAGAGGCTAGTAGATCAACGACATCAAAGCAGATGGGACATTCTTTAAAACGTCTTCTTCATTCGGGTTCGAACAGCGTGAGGGAGCGCAATAATGACAGCATTTTAGCAGATTTCTTTTGGCCGTAAAGCAATTGTTTACATCGCGAGACCTGATATCACGCGATACTTCCTGACGCGGCGGCCGGCGGCTCAAAGTTGCAAGTGCGGATTTTCCACTCACGGGCACCAGGGGGTGCGAAACGATCACCATTCAACCCGAAATAAGTAGTATAACCATTCCAATGACTCTGAAGCTGTTCAGTTAAGGTAAAAAGTTACTTAGTTCACCTTTAAATGCTTTAATTACGGCCGGAGGATCTCTCGAGCAGTTCTCAGAGAATCTCCCCCAAGAAGAAGCAAGGCTGGAGGATCTCAGACAAATTCCATTGAGAATCCCACCAGCTAACACAAATGCAACAGTTTTTATATAATGAGGTATTTTTAGGCGTTTGTAGCAAAAATGTCATAATGCATTACATAATTTCCCCACAATTTGATTGTTTTTCATAGACAAACCCTTCTGTTACTAGGTAAAGCAAACTTTGTTTTAATGATTACTTCATTGTTAATCACAGGGTTCAAATTTAGTCACCTGTCTGTAATAGTTTCAATTCCCAAATGTGTTATTTTCACTCTCACACTACCATAGTAAAAGGGGTATGGCAACACAAAAATACAACATTCAAAAACACAGGTCAGAAAGTTTTAGTACATTGTGTTTTAAAGTGTTATCATGTTAGGCCTGAAAAAGGAAGTAAGGTTAGATGTTAGAAACATGGTTAGTTTAATATACAGTTTACTATTTTATCTATTAAAAATCCACCACAAGAGAATACAGTTTGGACAGTATAAAAATCATTACGTCTATCATTACCACTTTCATGAAATAATTTCCGTAATCGAGTCGATCTCCATACGCTCTCAAATACTTCAATATTTTAATATTACTGTATAAAAGCATTTCTGCTCTTCTGCTGTAAACTTTCACATGAATGAATGGCGTTTCCATCAAAATGATCTCGATGTGAAATAAACATTTCAGACTGAATATTATTCACTGATTGATGGAAGATTTGCTGATTTCATGAGTTTCTGTGACAGTTACTGCTGTTCATTTCTCTCTCTATAACATCCTGCAATTTATTGTTTCCAGACGGAGAAAGATCACGTGATCCGAGAGAATCCCAACAGGATCATTGTGAATCTGCAACATTACTCCCATTGAGGAGAATCAGCACAAACACACTTCAGCTGTTCAGCTTTAACCTGAAATACTTTACATATTCATCATAAAACACTATTTACATGTTATGGAAATATTAACCTGTTACTGGAAGCACATATAATTTAGATGAACATTATCTGATAGTTTCAGCTTATACACCTGGAATAGATTAACATTTATCATTGATCATGCTTATTATAATAAGTGTCTTGTTTGAGACGATGGATTAGGTGTTTGTTGAAGGTTGAGAAGGAGTTCAGTGTTTCTGAAGTGAAGATTCTGATAGAGACTCATTATAATGGAAACACTAGGCGGCGCTTATTCACTGTAGTTACTTCATTATTATTCAGTTCAACAATAACCTATTTATTATCTTCATACATCCATAGAACAAATGCTTTATGATATTTAGGAAGATGGAAAACTCAAATCAACATTTAACACTCAATGACAACTTAAACCTTTAAGACAAACCGACATGAGCTCTCGGCACAGTCAACATCATTATTTCATTTACAAATGTATTAAATGCACAAATATGAAGAAGATTTGCACTACACATCTTGTACTGTCAGTTTTTACTTGACTTGTTATCAATGTACTGTATTAATACAATGTGCAAAGTGTATAAAAACTGATACACATTATTTTGCTAAAAAAAACACAATGTGTGTGTTGTGATTCAGGCAGAGCTGGTTTATTTAGTTCATTACAACTCACAATCTGAAATGTCACTTTTGCTCTTTATGTTTCTCATATGTTTGTACTGTAAGTGTATCATTTTTACTGTTGCTTTTAATAACAATGTGAATAAATGAAACATTTTAAATAAACCATTTCATTGTTATAAATGATCATTATTTAAGCAATTTATATTGTCAGTGAAAAGATTGTGCTAGTCTTGTTTTATATCATTAATATACTCTTACAGTTGTTTCTCATTTTTTAATTATATTTATTTTTTCTGTTCATTATAATTTAAAGTTTTAGTCATTTTGATTTTGTCATTTTTATATATACTTTTAAATATATGCCTAGTTTTATTAATTTTTATTTATACATGCATACAGTTTTAGTACTTCAATATAAACAAAAAAAAATGATGCCTTGGCAACTAACTGATAAAAAAAATAAGTTTATTATTATTATTGTTATATTTCAGTAAACACCTTCAACACTCACACTGAACCACACACACTTAAATGTTTTGCTAAGTTAATTTTTGAATAATTAAACGACACAATCACATGATCACGGTTCTCTGATGGTCACATGACGTGCAAAACATCAAATATTTAATATTTATAAATTATTTTTGTATAGAGCTTTATATATATTCTCTGTGATTATAATGTAAAAAGTTATAAAGGACAATTTTACCATAAAATAAATGATTTGATTATTGTAAGAATTATTTTATTTTTTCTAATCTTTATGTCTTAAATTCTTAGAAACATTCAAACCCTGAAGCTTTTCTTCACATTATTACTGTTTCATATTTGACACAGTGTGTGATTTAAGACTGTAAATATGAGAGACTTTAACAGTCACTTCTGGAACAATCCAGAAACACACTTTAAAAACATATTCACATTGTGTCAACTTCAACTTTTCTGGATGATCTGAGAACTTCTGAGAAATTATCTGCAAGTTTCAGGTATCAGAGTTTTGATTTCTGTTTATTTATATTTACAATAATACAATATTATTTAATCATTTTATATTTCTGAATTAATTTTTAAAGTAATTTTACCTCTCTGATCAGCTATTATAAAAAAATCGAAATAATGTGTTCATTATATATCTAGTTTGATCTGAGATGTTTGACATATATTATTATTTCTCTGTCACTTTAATAGACTCTTTTTGGGTCTATACATGATGGTCAAACAGCATCAGTGTTTAATGATGAATCTACAGTTCCTCAAACTCACCGCTAGAGGTCATCACACACCACAGATTACACCACAATATTGACTCTCACACTACTCAGATCAGACTACAGCTAAATACAACTTATATAAAATATATAAACCATAAACAAGAGTATATAATGAGAATAATACGATTAAACAAAGTAAAATTTAAAGCATATGATATTTGAATATCATATAAAAAGTACATTGTATACTTGTGACTCAATATATTTCTTTCATCAAACAGTGATTTATTTTTCCATATAAAATCACAAATATATTTTTATAAAATATGTCACAATACTTTTGATATATCAGTTTCTTGATTTTCTGGATCTGATGTCATAAAGCAGAACAGCGACAGTAGCCACGCCCACCAGAGCAGAGACGACCAATCGGATCACAGCTTCAGTAGAACCACAGCAATGAACATGGACTTCTGAGAGAAAAAAGCAATGATACAATAGGATTGTTGTTTTTTAAGCAAGCTGACTTTGTCCAGAAAACAAAATTGTAATAATACAGAGTATGTATTTTTAAATAAAAAAATTAAATCCATGATGTTGATGGATAAAAATGAAATTAAAACAAGCATGTTACGACCACAAATGGCAGGACATTAGCGCAGTAAAAGTACAGATACATCACTTAAACTGTACTCAAGTAAAAGTGCACATTAAAAATGATTTTATATAATCTACTGAACTACAATAACGTGAGTATTTGTAATGCATTACTTCACACTCCTTCAAATTATATGCAACAATAATTTATTTAACTGACACTGGAAAGTTTTCCTTGATATGACGTGAAATAGGGGCGCATAACAGGTTATGAGAGATGCAACTTTAGTTTAAAAGAATACAAAGACATTTTTATCGGTCATAACTTCTGGAGAAAAATAGCGCAGACACTGGGCAAAGATGAAGCTTTCTAGAGCGCATGTGTCGACTCCCTGTGTTTGTACACACTATCAAATGGAGATACTACTTTGAAAGGCTACGTATAGCCTCAGAGACCATGAAGCAGAATTAGGCTCTGTCCCAAATGGCACCCTAAACACTCACGGTCTTCCTCCGATTCCACACTTCATGATGTAACGCCGCTTTGACTGTCGGTTAAAGTCTGCCGTGGAGCTCACTTCTGTGCGGCTCGACAAACGTGTGCATCGAGGGTGTATATCGGCTCGCGAGCACCCTTCTGAAAACTGAACTGACAAATGGGACACTCTACGGTCTTGTGGACTTAATGGACATGCGCACCAGGTGACCATTGTAAGTCCACAAGAACACATGTAGTGTGCTATTTGTGACAGGGCCTTAGAGAGTGTGGATTTAGTGTGTGTTAACTGTACTGTGCTTTGCTGTACAGCCACTGTCAATTGGCCAAGACAGCAGGTGTGTGTATTTGGACAGACCTCAAGCATCAGTTCAGCAACTAACAAGTCAGACTGTTAACACACCCGTTGGCAGAGGGATGTGTGGAGTATCAAACCAAATGAGTGAACATGTAAATCCTTTAGTTTAATGTGAATGTTGTCAGGGTTCTGCTGTGTAGCACGTGGTGTCCTTAAAACACTCTTGTGTGTAGGACTAATTTCTTACGCGTCTAATCCCAAGCCTCTGTGGGGGGATTTGGAGAGAGAGATTAAGCGTGTGAGAAATTGCGGAGAGTCCGTATTGTACGAATTTAGAACCAGTTTCAAGAAATAGGTACAAGGATTTAGTAAACATATTTTATTTGCTTGTTTTGCCCGTAACGGAGCGCGTCTCGTGGCTCCCGCCTCACAGGCTATAGCGTCGCACCTGCCACAAGATCTCTCACTGTTTACATCTAACGCAGACACTCCGATTGATGCACGAGAGCACACAGACAGTGCAATCCTGCTGCTGTTATTTACCTTTCCCTTTTCTTGATTAGAACGATTGGAGCTGCCGTAAACTACACAAAACATTGGCATTTTTCAGACGGCAGCTCCTCAGCTATTTCACTTCCTACTCTCCATCTGAATTTCGCGCTCTCGCGATGCAGCAGCGTGACGTCACGTGAAACCAACCTATTGTATACTATATTTATTTGCTTGTTCAGTGTCGCTGTGGGTTTTGGTTATTTTGTTGTTGTAAGCTGTAAGCACCTTTTGAAAGAACTGAAATCATTTGGTGAAGTGATATGGAACTGTAATATGGTCAAAATCTGCCTGGAACTACTTTAGCAGAGCGCTTTTCCTGAAAATAATTGCACACATTAAAACGTTCATCAACCAATCAGATTCAAGCATTCAACGGCCCGTATAAACCAAGGTAATTCTGAACATTCTATTCTATGTGTGTATTTAAGAGCCTGTCAATCAGCATTAGAGCGCCTCCCTCAGGCTGAATTAGGCAAATACACTAGACATGACATCTACTAAAGTGTGTCTGCATGTTCAGCGATTATCTAAAACTAGCGGCCAATCATAACTAGCACTACGACACAGAATCTCTCTCACCTAAATGTATGGATAGAGCCGCTACTGCCAATAAATGTGAAGATATTAAAATGATCTCTACTCACCATAGACAGAAACATTGAATGTTTTTGATGACAGTTCAGATGCGATTATCTTTACTTCATAGAGTCCAGCATGTTCAGTTCTGATGTTTGTGATGGTCAGAGATCCAGTTTGATGATCCAGCTTCAGTCTGTCTCTGAATCTCCCATCAGGAACATCATCATACGTGGAGAAGATTCCAGAATCTCGGTTTATTTTAGCTATCAGAGACTCTTCTGCTCCAAACTTCCACAGTATGTCGTCATGTGTGTGTATTTCAGTAACATCAGTGTGTAGAAGCACAGATTCTCCCTCCATCACTGACACTGACTGTGTTTCATTTGTTTCTACAGCAAACACACCTGAAGAACACGAACAAGAACAGATTAAGTCTATGTTGGTTTACAAAGCCTAACGTCAGTTTTATAATATTTAATATGAACTGATTCAAAATGTGAAGAGAAATGCAAATTTATTATGAGACAGCATATCTCTCAATAATAATACTGACTTGATTTACCTGTGAAAATCATCTGCAAATCATCTTAGCTTGTTCCAGACACTTACCAGTCAGACACCGCCAACTCAAACTGAACAAAACAAGCGTTTGAAACATTTTCTTCAGATGATCTAATAAAATCATCCGCCAAAAACAATCAAGCTGTTCATCTGATGTGTGAATCCTTCCTCGACAGAGTTTGACCCTCCTAGTTTACACACACACACACACACACACACACACACACACACACGCACGCACACACACACACACACACACTCTCTCTCTCTCTCTCGCTCTCTCTCTCTCTCTCACACACACAGAAACTTTATAGTTACATTTAAATGTCCTTCTGGCTCTTATTAAGACTTTAAATGTTCTTGTTCATAGAAAAAAATCTTTATTTTTGTCATTTAATACTGATAATATTGGATATTGGAATATTGTATACATTTTCTTCATGGTAAAATATAGTGTAATGGTTCCTCTTCTTCTCAGTCAGAATGAAACCGGCTGTGGTTTGATTTCCTTAGAAACGGTTTGATCTGTTGGCTGGACAAAGACAGAGTGATCATTTATGAATATAGTTTGAAGGGATTCTTCCTCTCCTGCTATTTATGAACATCACAGTCTGACTTCAGCTAACAGTGAAATCAACAGTAACACTTTATAAGACTGTTCTGTCATTAATGAATAACTACACAGGAACAAATGAGCAATGCACTATTAACACTTATAACAAATTTACTTATAATGAATTTTACTATTAATAATCAATGAATTAGTAAGTAACTAATATCACTCAGTTGAATGAGGTAGTTCACTATTATCTAATCAATAACTATTTATTTTCAATTACTCCCAAGGTACTACTATATACAGGTCCATAATTAACATGAATAATGTATAATATATAATTAATTCTTAAGTGAAGATCATGGTAACCCACTAATGACTCAAGTATTACCAAATCCATCGGAAAGAATTAGGCTTCTACTATCAAAAATCACTGAGTTGTTGTTAGATACTGCAAGTTTAATCTTCTAGATCAGTCGAAATCACAAATGAATGTTATTTATTGTGAACCAGTTGATTTAAAAGAATTTGTTCAAAAGATTTGCTCACGAAACGGAGATCTTGATGTAATATAGTTAATAAAGTTAAACAGTTTTTTTAAATGACATGCTCCTTCCTACAGCAAATACGAACACGTTTTCTATCATGTCTTTCTATGAGAGACGGTGGAGCCAGTCTGGGCGTCAATGGCGGAGAAAGAGTTAAAGTCCCCCTGGTAGAAAATCAAGCTTTTAATGTTGTTTATA
Source organism: Abramis brama (assembly GCA_022829085.1). Taxonomy (NCBI): domain Eukaryota; kingdom Metazoa; phylum Chordata; class Actinopteri; order Cypriniformes; family Leuciscidae; genus Abramis; species Abramis brama. The sequence continues at coordinate 36,758,234 of CM040773.1, read as the reverse complement.
TGTCTGTGGTGTTTTTAATATGATTTAAGACAAACCATGTGCAAAGTATTTTCTATTTAAAAGGCAGTCTCAAAAGCAGAAATGCACTCATGATTTACTAGTCGATTATTATACATTTTGAACACAAAAAAGTTACGGACTGCAGCTTTAACCTTGTAAGCCACAAGTTGTAAATGTTATTAAATTACCATTAAGCTTATTCTTCTTTGTCTAATAGATACTGCTAATTAAAACATGTTTATTAAAATTTTATTTTTGACCTACTGCAAGATTTTCTGAAGTATACAGCTAAATCATTACTATTTTTACAAATATACTGCCTAAATTTTGCATAACAGCATCAGAAAATTAGGTTTTTAAAAATCCAAAAGATTATAATAAAAGACTTCAGCCGTTATAAGTGAATCAGGTCTGTTTTTAATTGCACTTATCACATGAACATACACACATATGTCGATTTCTTTACTATTTTCCAGAAAATAATATAGTTTATCTGTGCTTCAAAGCACGTTTTCCTTGACAGATGCAAAGTACAAACATTTTTTTTAAAATTAAAAAAAGAGAGAAAGTCTATATTCTACTAAGGTCGTGGTTCAGGCTTTTGTGAGGAGTTTGGCATATTATACTTTAGCTATGACACTGAAATGACTTTTCTGAAAACATTTATAACTACAGACATGATGAGAACTTCTAAATCCTGCCGGCATAAATACATAAATGACACAAATAATTACATATCAATTATGATTACATATCATATCAACAGTGGACAATCACAGCACAGCAAAACTTTCTTTAAGAATATAACTAAAAGAGACATGAATTGGAGAAAACATTTATAACAAAGAGATGATATGAATAATGAATAATTAACGTTAACAGTGAAAAAAAAAAAAAAAAAAGATCAGCATGGCATCTCAAATGCTTCATAAAAGGTTACATGTTTCAAGACATTTGTTAAAACAAATTACAAATAAAAGCAATTCACTTTTTGCACATTTAACGAAGACAAAACGTGCTTTATGATACAAAATGCATATTGTTGTTTTACCAGTATCTGTGAAATATGCTTAATACCAGTGGAAGGCTTATGCAACAGTCAGTAACACTTATGGAAGATAATATATAAAAAATACATTACATAAACTCATATTAGGCATTTTGTTGCTTTTCTCCAGTGTCTTTCAGTGCAGTTTTACAGGTTCAGTTCCTGAGATTCAGAGTTTGATCAAGGACACAATGGTGATATTTCATGGATCAACCCTTGCAGGATTTGAACCTTTTACACTTTAACCACAAAGATACGACACCACAAACAAAGTGCTTCATAAACTTGAACATTTTCTGCTGAAAACACCAGTTTAGAGTAACATTAATGTTAGAAATAACGTCATACTGGTGTTTTCATCAGGGATGTTCCTCTGTAGTGTTGTCAAGATGCTAATGCTAAAATTGTGAATATAACATTACCAGTATCGGTAGTATTGGCGTGACCCGTGTGTTGTTTGACTGACAGCTTCTCCATCAGTAGGAATTACTTGAAGTTGTTCAAAATGTTCCTCTTGATAAAGTATTCATGTTCACAACCTGTTATAAATGAATATAAACATAAGCAGGAAAAAAACAAAAAACGTGCAGGTCTTGCAGTGTAAATGCTGCTGTTATTAAAGTCCCACTGAAGGGCTGTGGAACGCGCAGGTTTGTTTGATGAGTTGACAAACAGGAAGCTAAAGCAGGACATATTGAATGTCATAGGGCCTCCCCCTTTTCAAATAGCCAATAGCGTTTAGTTTACCTCAAAGACTTCAATTCGTACTTGACAGCACCATGAAGCGAATCCCAGCACTGATGATACGTTGGATTTAACAGTAGAGGTGTGAATAAACTCCAGCCATTTCATTCTTAATCGGCGTTCAGTTGGAAAACAGAAAAAAACTCGAGCGTTTGAGTAAGTGAACACACATCTCAACACATATTGCTCCCTGATGTGTAAATGGTGGCTTTGGCCATGTGGTGTTTATAGCATAGGGGGCGGAGCTTTAGATTCTAGAGAGCGCTTGATTGGACAGAAGATGTGATGAGAAGCTGAAGTCCGCGGTGATGTCATAAAAATCCATGATCCATTTTAGCGGAAGTGAGAGACTGTAAGTTTGGAAAGCTTATATCTCCTAAATGCAAATTTTGCCATTCTTCCGGAGCGCATTAACTTATTCATAACCTTAAGGCTAACATATTCATACTGATAGCTAAAAAACTCAAATTATGATTTCAGGGGGTCTTTACAGATTACAGAGAAACGGAGAAATCACTTCCTGACCGTTTCTGTCCGAGTCAATTTAGCAGCTTTAATAAACATTTAAATACCCTGAAAATCCTCAAGCGCTCTCTGTACTATTGGAGCTAATGTTCTCCTTTGTTTCTTACTAATTAACCGTTTGCCTTTTCTGAAGCAATGTTTGCATATTTTAAAATATATTATATGGTAAATGGACTGCATTTATATAGCTTCACATACCTATAGCCACCAAAGTGCTTATATACATTTAGTATTATATATATATATATATATATTTAGGCTACTTATTTACTAATAAACTAATAAACAAACTATTTTGAATGAGTTAAAATTGGTATCAAGGTGAAATGTCAGTATTGGTGCCAACTAAAGAAATCTTGGTATCGTGACACTCTTTCTCTGCGATGTGAGTTTCTTCTCGTTTCCCATCTTCTCTTTTAATGAAAGTATCAAAACAATAGTGTTATGTGGGCGTCTCATTGGCCGCCTCAGCCTCAGTCTGATTAAGGTTCGAGTCACTGAGATTCTTCATCAGAAAAGCGTCTCTCTCTGATCAGGGGACGAGTCTTCAGCTCCACTTGCCTGTTTATTAAAAAACACAGATAAACAGAAAGAAAAAGAAATAAACCGGATTGATGTTTGAGTTACACAAAGGCTTTGGAATTGCAAAAAATAACTAAATATCTTAAAATGTAGGATGTTTCTCTTGACATTTATTAGAATAATTCATGTTTCCTAAAGAACCTACACAAATAAATGCTTGAAATATTATTTAAATAAATTACTCTAAGTATATAATAATATAAAATGTAAATCTAATCAGCGCACAGATGTGAATCTGTTTTGCAGTCAGACAGATTCAGTTGATGTAGTTTCTCACCTGATTAAAGCGCTCCGTCCTGTTCGCTTCTGGAGGAAAAACAACAAACTCTATTAAACACTTTACTTTGGTTAGAGTAAAATATTGAAAATTCTCACATCTTTTAAAGATGTTTTTAAATCTCATATTTCCATCTTATTAAATAATCTGTATGTTACACTCACCGTTCCTTCTTGCTCTGCGCTTGCAACAGTAAATCACAGTAACAATCTGAAGAAGAACAGCAACAGCAACAGCTGCATATATTCCTAGCCAGAATGGATCTGGACCTGGACCTGGATCTGGATCTGGATCTGGATGAGCTAAAGACAGACAGTCATTGTTTGTTGTCAAAGTAACTTATAAATCAACTTCAACAATAATTTTGTCTGATATTTATTTCTACACGTGTCTACTTTGGTCATCAGTTGTATGATGTTGATTAAACTGCACTGTAAAAAATTATTTCCATGATTTGTTAACACAACATATTTTCTTTTGTCAAATCAACTAAGATGCACTAATGTTGTTAAGATAACAAAACATTTTAAGTTAAGGCTTATTAAACTAATGGCTTGGTGGCAATGCACTGATATAAAATAAAAACATTAGTTGATTCTACTAATAGATAGTTCACTAGACCTCTGAGTCTTAGTTTTCCCTGCGCATGCGCCGGACGCACGGCAGTATGACACAGACGACACTTGAACGCGAGGGCGCGATTTTCTCTTCAGCTTCTTCAGAAGCAAGCAAAGACGGTTTATGGTAAGTACTTTTAAAATTCACTGTCTTAATAGATTAGCAGCTAGACTGGTTTTGTCTAAGGGTAATTTAATTTATTTCCTAGGCAGCGAAAATTCAGAAGAAGGTTTAAATCTTTAATAATTGTGCCTCAGAAATTTCAGAAGTTTCCATTGAGGTTATTTTAAAATAGTGTGTTTCGTATCTTTACAGTTTAGTAAGGCTGTTAGTGAAGCGTTTCAACCTTAAAATAATCCCGATAAATAATAATATTTTAGTTATTTTTCATTTTCGTCTTGATTAGATAAACATGAATTGCCCGTTTTAAAATAAAATGCATTCAGGTTAAGTTACCTTTAAGAGAAGAAGGAAACGGCGATAAGTAATAGAGATTGAACTGTTATACATGTGCTTCTTAAACAATAAGTGTTCAAATGAATCTTTTTATGTGATATTTCAGACGTGTTGAGCTTTTGAACATGTTTACACGACGTAACTTGGACTAACGTTAACGTTGCAGCTGAACGGAAAGGCGGCATTTTCTTCTAGGCTGTTTATGGTAAGTAGCTGCTAGGCCTAATTAATCTTAACTGGTTTTGTCTAAGATTAATTTAATGTATTTCCTAGGCGGCAAAAAGTCTGAAAATGGTTTAAATTTATTATAATTTTGCCTCAGAAATGTCTTCCTCTTTCGTTGACCCGTTTCCATTGAGTCAATTTTAATATAGGCTACATAACGTTAACGTTAACTTAGTGGTTTAATGTTAACGTAGCGTTAGTTGCTTTCACACATGAGCCTTTTATACATTTTTTACATTTTAGAGATTGTGTGAACAGATCCTAAACAGGTTAAAGATGTGAGGAGCAGATGGCCTGCTTTATTTACCCAGAGACAGGTTAGCATTCTTTACTAAAACATGGGTTACTTTTGTAATACAGTATTGCCTTGCATTATAAACGTCTTTATTAACTACCTATTCTAAAACTTAAAACACTTATTTATTAATTTTTATCTTTAGAACCCATTTCTCAATACTTGGGTTACTATGTCAAAACATTTCACACAGTAAGCACAACAGTGATCTATGTGGGTTAAAGGGATAGTTCACTTTGATATTCATTTTTGATATGTTTTAGCTTACCTCGAGGGCATCCAAGATGTAGGTGTCTTTGTTTCCACAGTAGTTTCAATTTTGATATTTTTAGGTCGAACCGTTCTTGTCTGTCAGTCATATAATGCAGGTCTGTGGTCACTGTCTCAAACCCCAAGCACAGAGTCCAAATTAAAACAATTCCCCATCGTCCAAATGAAACAATTCCCCATCATAAGTACACATTGATGGCCTAAGACACGAAACGAGCGGTTTGTGTGAGAAAACGAACAGTATTTATATCGTTTTTAGCTCTTGAAAACAGCACACCGTCCAAATGATCTGACGGCGCGGGCGGGTATAGATACAAATGTCGCCTTGGCTACTGCAGTTCATTGGAACGAAACCGTAGCCAAGCGACATCTAGTGTATACATCTATACCCGCCCGCGCCGTCAGATCATTTGGACGGTGTGCTGTTTTCAAGAGCTAAAAACGATATAAATACTGTTCGTTTTCTCACACAAACCGCTCGTTTCGTGTCTTAGGCCATCAATGTGTACTTATGATGGGGAATTGTTTCATTTGGACGATGGGGAATTGTTTTAATTTGGACTCTGTGCTTGTGTTTTGAAACAGTGACCACAGACCTGCATTATATGACTGACAGACAAGAACGGTTTGACCTAAAAATATCAAAATTGAAACTACTGCGGAAACAAAGACACCTACATCTTGGATGGCCTTGAGGTAAGCTAAAACATATCAAAAATTAATTTCAAAGTGAACTATCCCTTTAATATCATTTTTGGCTGAACTATCCCTTTAACAGTAGAATTGAAGAAAGCAATTAAATGAACAAATATGAAAATAAAACAAAACCGACTTCACTCCCTGTATAAATTATACATTGATACTTATTAAAGCTACTATTAAAGGTTATCAGTCAAGAGCAGTAAGTGGTTTTTTCTTAGCATTTTGTTGTTTTATTAACATTAAAGGGATAGACTTTCTCCTAAAAATTCTAATTGTCATAATTTAGACTACTCTCTCAAGTTGTTTTAAACTCGAATAAGTTTCTTTCTTCTGTTGAAAATAAAAGTTATTTAGAAGAATGTGGGTAACCAAACAGATGATGTACCCCAGTGACTTCCAGTATATTTTTCTCCTATGGAAGTCAATGGGGACCAGCTACTGTTTGGATAGCCACATTTTTTCAAAATATTAATATTAGAAAAAATATTAGAAAGAAATTAATACAGGTTTGGAACAACATTAGAGTGTGTAAATAATGAGAATTTTTATTTTTGGGTGAACTATCTCTTTAAGGACAATAGGCAGCGTGTTTACTATTACTACTGTCTCTGTAAAGGGATAGTTCACTTTGAAATTAAATTTTGGTATGTTTTAGCTTACCTCAAGGGCAAAAAAACGATATAAATACTGTTCATTTTCTCACACGAAGCGCTCGTTTCGTGTCTTAGGCCATCAATGTGTACTTATGATGGGAAATTATTTAATTTGGACTTCTCTGTGCATGCTCTTTCAGATTGTGACCATAGACCTGCATTATATGACTGACAGACAAGAGCGGTTTGACCTAAAAATATCAAAATTGAAACTACTGCGGAAACAAAGACACCTACATCTTGGATGCCCTTGAGGTAAGCTAAAACAGACCAAAATTTTATTTGAAAGTGAACTATCCCTTTAAGTAAGAGCTGCGTGCGACGCGTCTATTATATGCATTTGACAAGCAGATTTTCTCTCAATTTTCTCAAGTTTGCTTTCACTTAAGACATAACCTATGTAAACCTTGTGTATTTGACAGAATAAGCACAATAAGCCTCGAAAGATGGCTTAGTCCAGTATTCATGTAGCCTGGCAAGCCAGACCTACATCAAGATGTTAGGTCTGGAAACTCACCATAGACACGGCTCAATCCGAGGGGCGGGATAAACGGCTGTCTTTCAAATTCCCTCTGCACGCAATAGGACAGCGCTACAACCAACCAGAGCGTTTTCCCAACAGCTGAGCTAACGTTAGATGATAGATTCAACTTTTGCCATATCTGACAGGCAAAAAAAAAAAAGCATTTCTAAACAAACGTGTCGTAAATACTTCACCTTTGGCTTATAGTCAGAAGTTATGCTGTTTGCGTAGATCACGGAGCACGCAGTGACAACCGCACCCACTACGGTCACATAATATGACGGTCACAGAATCTGGTGTAACACTGGCAAAACTACGAACACATCTTCCATTTTAAAGAATGACTTAAGTGCCGTTCTTTGCTCTATTCTTAAAGAAAAACTTAACTCCAAGTCCTCCAGAGTCGCGGCCAAAGCCGATTCGAAATACTGTTCGCCAGCAGCCATTCTTTGTTTTCAAGCCAGGGAACGTCACATCTCTGTCATCATTATGTTAAGCCCGCCCCGCCTACTCTATACGCGTTGTGATTGGCCTGACCCAATTTGGGTTTTTGCAGCTAGAAGGTCTATTGAGAGTGTCTAGACCCACCTGGCTGCAAAATACATTTTGCTGCCGCTAGGGTGCGTCTAGTTTCTAGGCTAGTATACATGCGCTGGTAGACAGGCTTTTAGTGCCTGTGAGCTTCACATGTACGCACTGAGAAATACACACGTTAGAACAGCGCATCAGCACGCGAATTAAATGTTTAACCGACAAGCCATTAAAGCACATGCAAATTATGAACTTTTGTGAACTGCAGTGTCCCGTTCGGCTGCATTAACATTTTATGTGAATATACGTTGCGTTGTTCAGTATGTTGGGAGTCAGAGGCGCCAGAACAGCAACTGATAGAATGCACGATACTACGATATTTCTTCAAAAGCAGTCCACGATCAAAAATCATCATATCGCACACCCCTAGTATCGATGCTTAAACGATATATCGTCCAGACTAAGAAAAGTCTATTTTTGTGTTTTAAAATATTTTATCGACACATTGCACTTTGTTGGACTGCAAAGCCTAAAAGTTCTAGTTTTTCAGTAAAATTATTTCACATTATTAGTCATATCTGTTTTTTTATGGGGGTGGGGTTTGGCCAATGCCTTTTCTTTTTTTCAGGGGAGGGGGTCTACCCTTTGTAAAATGTAAAGTTCTTTGGAGTAACTGAAATAATTTTAAGCTATTTTTAACTGACATGGCCAAAACCTAAATTTATTAAAGCATTATTGGTTTAAAATAATTAAAACATTAAAGAACATTTACCATTAATTGTACTATAGATTCTATGGACAATGCAGGCTCACCTCTGTTTAAAACTCATTCATTGTTAACCTACAAATGCTTTGTAATTTTGTAATTTTATGATTCATAGTAATTTCCTTTTTCTCTTATTAGCCAACTGATAAGGAAGAGGTGGTGAAGGGGATGAATGTTGGACTCTTGGTGGTCCCAGAGGAGAACACTGCAAACCTCCTTCCAAAGGAAAAAATTGATGTGGCTGTGGTGTTAGAGGAGGAGATTGTGCTTGATGGCTTAAAGGACGTGTCAAATGCCTTTGCTGTACTAATGGGGCTTCTTTATGCTCTGAATATCACTTACCCCAAGGAGGTCAAATATACATTTGAAGTACTCCAAAAAGTGCTCATGAAAGTTGGTGGCGAGGTATGTTCGGCCAGAGTTCACGGAATAAGGAACAAACTGTTCAGTGTTTAGTGGAAGAGGATCTTACTCTCCCCTACTCACACTCACTGACATTCTGACATGTTTGTATTCATCAACTTTGAAGACAATCTCAGAAACAAATATAACTCTTTGCTAGCTCTAATGAAAAGGAGAAATTAATTTTGTTCAAAGATATGCAACTTCAATGTAAGTGTTTATTTTTTCTTCTTTCATTGCACTCGCTCATCCATTCACATTAAGCCTTTACAAATGTGGAGTAGATGAAGAAACCTGTTTTAAAGGGTTAGTTCGCCCAAAAATGAAATTTGTCATTATTCACCCTCATGTCGTTCCAAACCTGTAAGACATTAATTCGTATTTGGAACACAAATTAAAGTCAAGTCAAGTCAACTTTATTTATATAGCGCTTTTCACAATACAGATTGTATCAAAGCAGCTTCACAGTATTAAATAAAATAGTACATCAGTGTTTGTTTCTAGTGTAAAACATCCATGTTTGATAATGCTGATCAATAGTATTGTTGATTGATTAATTAAATTAAGTATCCCCAACTGATGGGGATCAGTTAGTTCTAAAGGGTTAGTTCACCCAAAAATGAAAATTCTGTCAATTACTACTCGTATGATAAACTTAATGTAGAGCCACTGTAGTCACTTGGACTATTTTAACGATGTTTTTAATAACTATAATGGGCCAGAGAGTTTGGGTCCCTCTGAAAGCCTATGGAGGAGTGAGACAGCTGTCAGATTTAATCAAAAATATCTCAATTTGTGATCCAAAGATGAACGAAAGACTAAAATGGTTGGAATAACATGAGGGTGAGTAATTACTGACAGAATTTTCATTTTTGGGTGAACTAACTAACCCTCTAAGATATTTTTAATGAAATCTGAGAGCTTTTTGTCCATCCATTGACAGCCTATGCAACTACCACTTTCATGCGCCAGAAATGTAATATACATCATTGAAAGAATCCATGTGACTCCAGTGGATTAACCTCAAGTTAATGAACTGAGTGCTTTGTTTGCACAAAAAAAAAAAAAAAAAAAAACGTGAATGTGCGTTGGAGATTGATATATTAAAGGCTCATTATTTTTGCACTAAGCACTCACATCGCTTCATAAACTTGAGGTTAATCCACTGGAGTCACATGGATTACTTCAATGATGTCTATTACATTTCTGGGGCTTGAAAGTGGTAGTTGCATAGACTGTCAATGAATGAACAAAAAGCTCTCAAATTTCATTAAAAATATCTTAATTTGTGTTCCAAAGACAAATTAATGTCTTACAGGTTTGGAACGACATGAGGGTGAGTAATGACAAATTTAATTTTTGGCTGAACTAACCCTTTTAATGCTGTTTGAGAAATGCTTTTTAATATTCGTTGAGATTTGTTATGAATAGTGGCCTGATATTTTGTGGTTTGCTTGTCAACAGTTTTCTCATTTCATTCACTTTATGAGGTTGTACATACTCGCATACTCCATACTTGTTTTGTTTTATTGAACAGACAAAATATTGTTTTGAGCAAATGATTTTCATGTGTCATGATCATTAAATGGGTTTTTGTTTTTAATTCTATTGCGCTTAATTTAAGCTGATATTAATGTCATCACACTGACATTTGTTTATTCTCACAAATGCTTGACATTTATAGCACCAGCTTGTATCCTATTGCTTTAATGTGTTTTAATGTTGTTTTTTTCAAGCAGCAGTTAAAGGCAGGGTAGGTAGGAATGGTCTAAAAAATTTCTTTTTCAAATTTGTTTAAACTTTATGTACATATCAATACATAATTAAAATGTAAGTACTCTGAAAAAGAAAGTATAAAAATCGAGTGTCTGTAGACCTCTCACGACTGTTTTAAAGACAGTTCATTATTTCCATTCACTCCACCCCCTCCCTTCTGGGCTCCTTCCAAAGCCACGCCCCCAAAACACATGAACGCGCGACTCCAACCGCTGAGCTGAAGACGCATTATTTACCTGAGACAAGCAGAGAGGAAGGAGCACAGTGCATGTAGTGACATCATGTCAGAATCACATGTAATAAAAAAATCTAACGCTAATTGCTTATGAATATAAACAAATAAGATGTATTTTAGTACTCACTATCAAGCTTGCATATTGATATTGGTAAATTTAAAATATATATTTTTTGATTCGCTAACGAGCTAGTTATATAAGCTAAAAACAGGTTGCATTGATACACTTTTTTACATTACCATCAGTTATATTGTGATGAAGATGAATTTCGTGTAAGATTCATAACATATATGGTGTTCTGCATGTAGGGGTGGGAGATATTGACAAAAATGAATATCTCGATATTTTTTTCCAATATCTAGATATCGATATTCAGGCGATATTTTTGCCATCCTTCAAAGAAATGTGAGCAAACTGGCAAAGAAGGTCCAGTTGGTCTTTTGACTTGCTGCATTTGACCTATATTATTCTAGGCTATAGAAAAAAACAATAAAGGAGCTAACTAAACATAATCTGTGGCAGCCCCTACTTTTTCCACTTAAAAAAAAAAAAAAAAAAAAAAAAACTTAACTAGGCACTTCTTGCAACAGTGATTATTAAATCAAACAACAATATTGTTGATGATCAATTCAAAGTAAAAAAAAAATAACATTTTCAAAACGGTATAAATCCATTCATTTTTCCCCCAAAATGCTATAAATCCATCTTTTTTTTTTCTTTTTTTTTCTAAATTTATGGTTTGTCTTTTTAAAAAAGTTTTTGTCTTTTATTTTTCGTGTTTGCATTTATGAGGAAAAAACAATATTACTTGACAGTTCTCCATTATGGACGCGAGCGCTCTGAAAGCTGCACTAAGACTTTCAAACTTTAACAGAGACCTCAAAACAGAAAGCACAAAGCCTTTCTTTAAAACGAATTTCGTTTTGTATTAATTGTATCTTAATTTTAATATATTTTTTTTTCATTAATTCATTAATATTTTCATTCCTGGATTAAATACATAAAGTAAATATAGGCTATCAATCACAACATAAGGTGCTTGAACTGGAGATTATATCATCGTGAACCGAACCGTAGCCTCGCCTCACAGGCCTAAAAAATGTGGAATATATTTACAGAAATCTGGTTCTAAACAAAACCATCCAAAACAAAATAAAACTATGTAGCCTAAATGTGCATTTCTCCGGTGCATGCGTTCACTAGCCTACTGCGAAGACCGCGAGTCAAATATCGTCAACTTCATCTTTGCAGCCGACACAGAAATTAATAAACAATTAAAATGTCTTATTGCAATATTTTACACATTCATAATCATTACTTTTGCTGGTTCTTTGAGGCAGCTTTTTAGGTTTATGGCGTTTTGGAAAAGAGCTCTTCACGTACGTACAAACACCGTTTCACCAAGGCACAGCAGCCCTTCAGCACATAAGAACAAAAAGAGAAAAAGCACGGACTTACTAATTACGAAACTTTGATGTGGTTGAACAGCTGAAACAGTCACAAATTCCTCTGCAACTCAAACATTCTCAGTACGAGTTATGAAGGAAGAGAACAGCATTACAGTTTTCAGCGCGTCCTCCTTTGATTGCTGTGTTGTGACTGGAAAAGTGCATGCAGGAGCACATGCGCAAAATGTAGGTTTGTAAAATGTCCTTTTGTAAAATAAAAATAATTTTAGGGCGAAGCAGAGGAGGTCGTGCAAGAGGCCGTGGCGTGCAACTAGGGTCCGAGGAAGTAGAGGCTGAGGACGGGGTGGTCGCTGGAAAGCCACGATGATATTGACACGCGTTTTATTTCTTTGTTTATCCAAAGACTTTTTGTTCATTACCTTTTCTTGTACTGTCTTCTTTTTTTGCCTTGTTTGCCTTCACTAACTGCATGCCGGTAATGTGAATTTTGGAGGATTGCTCTTTCTCTGCCATTGTTTTGCTATTCCTAGGTTCCGTGCCTCTCGAATTCCTCAAATCAAACGTGCGCGCGCAAGTGGGCAGATCCCGTGGCAAAAGGGTGGTTGCCATGGTTGCGAGAGAGAGTGACAGTCGCCTAAGCCAATCCTTTGATTCGTCCCGAATCGAAATAATGAGCTGTGTTTAATACAGATTAAACGGTCTAGAGTCACTTGATTTTTATACTCTTTTTTTCAGAGTACTTACATTTTAATTATGTATTGATATATATAGAAAGTTTTAACAAATTTGGATCTTTTATTTTTATATAGTCCTACCTACCCTGCCTTTAACATCCTTGATGTGTCATTACAAGTGCACAGGTCATGTGAGTGATTCCTTCAGAGTGAACACGGTGAATCTGACTGCAGTAGATGTGAAAGGTATGAATAAAAGTGATGTTAATTCGGCCAGTGCTCATACCTGTATTTACATCCTGTTTAAAACTTGCCCCGTTTAAGTCAACAGTGTGCGAATTTTAAAAAGAGGATAACACGGTGTAGGCAACACTGATTTATGTCGTTGTTCTCTGTATTGGCAGCACTTCAAATTTACAAAAAAATGAGCTCAATGTTAAAATTGACTGGAGTTCTCCTTTAACTGCTGACTGGTTAGATACTTGTGCAGAAGTCTTAAGATTTTATTATTTTTTAAAGATTTTATTTTATTTTTGTAACTTTGTTATTTCTAAAGTACATCAAACACCTTTATACATTTTAAACAACTTTATTTGTTTTTGAACATGCCATGCATTTATGTACAAAAAAAAAGTTTTGGTCTTTGACTTCACAATGTCTTTTGTGAAAATAATAAACCTGTTCCACAAAACTCAGCAGTATATCAATAAAAAAATCTAAACTTTTAACCTGAATTTTCCTTCCTTTAATCAAGTGGCTTGAAATGTTTAACTAACTATAACTAAAGTGCAAGTTTATAGTAAAGAAAAAAGATGACACTTTTCAATAAAACTTTGAACTCTGACCTAAACCCTGGTCTATCTAATGTTTATTTTAAGGAAGCCCAAATCCAGGGGAGTTTTGCAACCCGCAATCCATGGCTTCTTGAAACTCTTCATAACTTGCTACAATTGGAATTTTTATTGTATTGGCACAAACATTTGCCATGGGAAATTGTGAGGTTTTTTGAAATACTAGCTGTGGCTGCGGCTGTATTGCTGCAGGAGGAACTTCCTTCAGCCCAGTCCCAAACATAAGGACGTCTTCCAAAGAAGGACCAGTCTCTTTTTCTAGGGAGAGCAAAATAAAAATGTTAGACATGATATTGTTTAGTTTGTTTCCGTTTACTTTTACTTTCAAATCAGTGTAGTAATCACCTTGCACCTGTAAAAAGGTTTGATAACAGTGCTTTTGTTGTAGGGAGGTGGTTTGCAGAGGTGTAAAATCCAGTTGTGTATTCCAGAAAGCAAGGTTAACATAACGTCAGATATACTTTGAACTATCAATTGATTAACCCAAACGTTGCATACTCAAGGAATGTTGGTTCAAAAAACGCATCAGAGGAGTAAGTTCCTCCAACCCAGAGTATGTTCCCAGTTAACAGACAAGACATTCTCAACAGAGCGATTAATCGATTCACCATGGAAACTTGGTGATTTACATAGCCTAGCACATCACTATTTGGTGGTTGTGCAATCATTTTTTCAATCTTTATTCATTGAGAATAAGGATTATATTGTTAATATGATGCTAATTAATTGAATGCAGATCAATGTCTAGTAACTAAACAATTTAGTTATATTAATATTAATTATATAATGCATCTGAATAACCCTTAAGCAAACTAACCCTGGTTGCTATGGCTACTTACATACCCTGAGATTTACCTCCGTTTTTGGAACCGAAAGTTGAGTTTATCCACTTACTTACTCTTAAACATAACCAGGTATGTCACATTACCTGCTTTCTGGAATACACCCCAGGTTCAGAAAATAAAAATCCTCCTTAGTATTTTCTTCCAATCACCTGTATTTGCTAATTAGCACCGTTTTTCAGCCAGGAGATTAGTGAAATTAGCGGGCTGGTTCATGGGTGGAATAAACATATGGCTGGACTTCTACTCTGACCCCTGGACTTTACACCTCTGGTGGTTTGTCATTTCTCCTAAACCACATGTGGCATAATGGAACCCAGTTTAAATTATTATGAACCGTATAGAAAGCAATTGTGGATTTGTCCTTTGTGTAAAACACTAAGGTTCTTTGAACTGATGTAAATTTCTGACAGAAATTACTTTATCTCACTGTTTGCTGTAGTGATAATTCAGCACATTTCTTAAGATTTTAACCATAAATAATACCTTCCAGGTAGAGCAGATAATCTCTCCAGTAGCTCAGTACTCTGGCCTCCTCCTGACGGTTGGTGCTACCAGGTTGACTGAACTGCACGTGGAAGATATTCTCCACAGCATCAGCTGTCAGCTTGGTCTCAGTGTAGCACATGAATGAAAATAACAGTGAAGGATGCTGTTCCAAGGCATTGACAAAATCAAGAGTTGCTAGTCCCTCTTTGAACCTACAAAAAGTTCCAAGTCACAAGGGGGTTATGTAAACTACTGAAAGATACAAAGATTATAATAATATTTAACATATTAAAGTTTTGTTACATGCCCACAGGTTAAGTAGAATATTATAGCCTACCTCTGGATAGAAACGTGGTTTCGGTAGATGAAATACCACTGAATGTAATCATCTACTACTTTTTTCTTATCCTCGAGAGTCCTCATGTATCTATAGCAGCCTGCTGTCTGCAGCATGCTGGAGTGTTTTTCTGTGAGTCCCTGGAGTTCACTCAGTGATGTAGCATTCTTAATCTAGAGGAAAATAAAAAGCAGTGACATTTATTTATTTTCATTGGACTAGATAACAGGCCACATTATAGTACATTCATACAAATTAGTAAGGCTTGGACTATTCATAATTTTTCTTTTTAAAAAGTGGTTTGTAATGACATAAAAATAAAGCAAGATGGGATAATCTAAAACAAATAGCATAGATATAAACAAAGCAAAAATGTATACATTTCTTTGACCTTGGTTGGTAATGGCAACCAAAACATCTGATTCTGAATAAATTGACATTTTGAGGGATTAAATTAAAAACCGAATTAATTCATATTGATGATAATATAGGTTAGAACTACTGCTTTGAATTTACACTCAGTGCCCATGTGTACCCTCTATTACAGTATTGTAATAGAGCATACACTTTTATAAAGCTTTTTATAGCTTTCTTGTAGCTCAAACAGTAGAGCGTTTAAAAAAGGTCATGGGTTTGATTGATGAGTGTACCTTGAAATGCAATGTAAGTCGATTTGGATAAAAGAGTCTGCCAAATGCATAAAAGTGAAAAGTAAAGTATTGACAATCATACTGTTTGTACAGTTATTAAGGTATCAATACTAAGGATAGTTTTGTGTCAGTTGATGAAAGTAATGTCTCGAAATTGTTTGTAATCCCAGCCTAACAAATTACCTCAAAGAGGGTCTTCTTGACCTCATCATCCGGTATGTCCTCAACTGGGGCCTCAATTGTCTTTGCTTTACCAATTAGGAAAAGGAAGAAATTTGGGGAAAGACAACGAGGCCCTGGACCTCCATGGACAATCGAGACAGCAATCATTTTTCCAATCTGGAAATACTCATTGTCTTCTGCAGCTAAAAAAGCCAATATTGCAATGTTAGGACACATTGATTTAAAACATTCTAAAAACTTCACAAAAAGGTATTACCTTTACAATCAAATGAGAGGTATTTGCCATTTTCTTTGCCTTCAAATACCCTCCTGGTTTTGATGGTGTCCATCAGCAGGGTTAGAAATTCACGAGTAGGCCCCCCGCTGTCCAAAGCCTCTTCAGTTAGCCCCGCATCATCTGTGAATTTCACCATCAAGCTGCAGGTGGGGTCAAATGAGGATCGCCTGAAACCTCTTAAGGCACCATCCCAGACATTTGCCCGGTTGATATTAAATCTGCTACAGGATGTTTTTTTAAGATTAATTGACAGATTTGACACTACATCAGCAGCTGTTAGCCCATCATGTCCATCACTGTAAAATAAGCAAACAAGCAAGAATTATTTAAACTGTGACTTTTTAGGTTTTGAGTCTTTTATGGCCCTTTATAATGAGTAAGCTATACAACACTGCTCAAAAATGATAAGCATAATTTGGACATCACAACTTTAGTAATAGATATTTTAACTCCGTCCACAGAACCACATTCTTCTGCAGAGGGATTACTGAAGAGAAACAGCCAGACAGATTTTTACTTGTGATCCTGTTGCTAGAACATTGCATTAGCAATGCAGAGGTCATGGATCCGAGTTCCACGAAACACACAAACTGATAGAATATACAGTACCAGTCAAAAGTTTGGAAACATTACTATTTTTAATGTTTTTGCAAGAAGTCTCTTATGCTCATCAAGCCTGCAGTTAAAAAAAAAAAAAACTGTAATATTATGAAATATTATTACAATTTAAAATAATGGTTCTCTTTTTTAATATACTTTAAAATGTAATTTATTTTTGTGATGCAAAGCTGAATTTTCATCAGCAAGTACTCCAGTCTTTGGTGTCTTATGATCCTTCAGAAATCATTCTAATATGATGATTTATGATCAATGTTGGAAACAGTTGTGCTGCTTAATATTTTTTTATAACCTGAGATACTTTTTTCAGGATTATTTGATGAATAAAAAGTTAAAAAGAACTGTATTTATTTAGAATAGAAATCTTTTGTAACAATATACACTACCGTTCAAAAGTTTGGGAACAATAACTATTTTTTTTTAAAGAAATTAGTACTTTAATTCAACAAGGATGCGTTAAATTGATAAAAGGTGATGGTAACGATTTATATTGTTAGAAGTGTTTTTATTTTGAATAAATGCTGTTTTTATGAATAAATGCTGTTAACGTTTTACTCATCAATGAATCCTGAAAAAAGTATTCCTAAAAAATATATTAAACAGCACAACTGTTTCCATCATTGATAATAACTGAGTATCAAATCATCATATTAGAATGATTTCTGAAGGATCATAAGACACCAAAGACTGGAGTACTTGCTGATGAAAATTCAGCTTTGCATCACAAAAATAAATTACATTTTAAAATATATTAAAAAAGAGAACCATTATTTTAAATTGTAATAATATTTCATAATATTACTGTTTTTTTTTTTGTTTTTTTTTAACTGCAGGCTTGATGAGCATAAGAGACTTCTTTCAAAAACATTAAAAATAGTAATGTTTCCAAACTTTTGACTGGTACTGTATAGCTTGGATGCACTGCAAGTCACTTTGGATGAAAGCATCTGCCAAATGCATAAATCTTTTTTTTTTACTTGAACACAATTTAATTGAACACAATTAAAATTTTGAGACAATAAATATTTTCAAAATGAGAAAGGCTGGTAAAGAACAAGGTGCTGAAGTAATTATTATGTGATAGTACCTGTCTTTCTCTGGCAGTTTCTCTACTTCCTCAGGATCTGAGGAACTGCTGTCAATGGTGATCGGTGCATATATATTGGTATATGTACTGTGGAAGAGAGGTACAAGAACAACAATAACCAGAAAGATAACCAAAAAATAATCCAGAAAGTCTTCTGACACAGACATCTTTTGTTGTTTTGGCTGTAGTCTAGTACTTTAGTCTAATAGTTTTATTTCAAATCCAGTGTTCTGAAGTACAGAGCAAAAACAATTAAAAATAATACTAAAGATGTGATGTAAAGTTACGTCTTATGACCGACCTGTAGAAGTCACTTGACTTAAGTTCACCCACTGAGGAGGTCGTCTGCTTGGGTCTTGTTGCACTGTTGGCCTGCAGCACCAACATCACAGCACAATAAGAACTTGCAGAAATATCCTGATTATAAACAAATTCCGATGTATTATATTACAGAATATGACATACTTGCCCATCTGATGACTGGGATCTCTCAGATGTTGTTGCTGACCTAAAACATTCAAACAATTTTGTAGAAACTGTCACTTTGTTATAAAGAGAACATAAAATGCTTTCTTTATAGCAATTTTTGAATGAATGCACTAAAACATACTGACATTCATATAGCTGGCACAGGAACAAAAAATGTCTCCGGAGAAATTGAACTTACCAAGGTTTATGCTCTGGTGTACTGCTTTCGGGACCAGACCAAAGCTGCCAAGTGTAAACATAAAACCCTAAAGTCATTCATAGCCTTAACACTGTGCTTTTCTATTTCTAATGGTTGACCATTCTAGTAAATTTTATTGCATTATAGCTGTACTGCAAAGACATTTTGAACACCTAAATCCCTAAGATGTACCTACCACGGTGTCAGAAAGAGGTGACATATTGGGTTGCACCCTAACAACTTCATCATCATCCTCATCTTCTGAAATGGAGTCATCTTCATGACCTCACAAAAGATTTTGTGATCAATCTTTATTTAATATTACATGTCCAGTATAGTTAAATGTGTAGGCTGTACAGTTACAGCAGTTAAAATTACACTCTGTCATAATTTACTCCCCCCCTCCAAATATGTATACAGGTTCCAAACCTGTATACATATAGATATGCTGGACACAAAGGAAGATATTTAGAAGAATGTTTATAACCAAGCAGATCTAACCCACCATTGACCCACAAAGAGGGGTCAAGAGCTGCCTGATTACAAACATTATTTCAAATATCTTCCATTGTGTACAGCAGAACAAAGAAAGGTTTGGAACAACTTGAGGCTGAGTAAATTATGACAAAATTAAAAATTTTGGCTGAACTATCCCTTTAAAGCATGTATCACATGTTCTTTGTTTTTAGTTTAAATGTACATAAAATATATAAAAACATACAATTTCAATACTTACTCTTTGACAAATCCTCAATGGTACAGATGTACAATGTGATCCTTTGATACGCCTTTCCAATGGCCTCTTTGTATTGTCCAATGGTAAAAGGTGTGTCAGTCCCAGGGATATTTTTTATCTGAGAGCCATCTGGATAAAGCAAGACATATTCTTCATCTTCCATGTCTTGATTGAAATCTTTTTGTTTTTTCACTGCAGCTGCCAAAAGTTGCTCAGATGACCACATGGGGTCAACATTTAGAGGTAGGTTTTTCCCTCTCATGGGCCTAAAGCCATTCCTGGTCTTGCTCATGATCCCAACAGAAATCTAGATGATCAGTGACAAAAGATGGAATAATGATAATTATCAACGTCAACAACATCATTAATAATAAAAAAAGTGCTTACCTTTACTGTTTTATTTGATTTCTTTTTACTTTTACTTGAGAATGTCTTCCTTTCAGTTTCTTTTACTTCTCTGTATTTCATAAACTGGAGAACAGTTGACTTTGCTGGAATGGCACATGCATCAGTCACTGAAACAAACACACACACACACACGCACAATCAGAAAGAGAGAAAGAGACTAAATGTAGTTACTTTAGATGGACGGAACTAGATTGAAACCTCTGTAATATTACCTTTGGGCACAGTCATACGTGACACATGGCCATCACCTGCAGTTCTAGGGGCGTTCTCTATAAAGCTTACATCTCGCCCACAGGAACTACAAAATCTGGGCAAAGTCGGCCATTGAATGCCACAGAAAGGACAAAACATTTTTATCTGAAAAAAAAAAAAAAAAAAAAAATGAGTGGAATGAAGTTAACATGATATTTACTTTTATCTGGTTTTAATCATTATAGTTTTATTTTTATTTTTTATTGCTAACAAGCATTGGTCAATATGAAGACACATTTTTAAAAATTCAGTCTGCATTAAGATCAATCTTGGTCAAATAGTTAATCTTGCTTCCAAAACTCACTCAGACCAACAAATAACTTCATGTTTGTCTCAAAATAAGCTAATTCAATCACTAGCAACTATTCTCATTCAGAAAACATATATGTATAATTCATAACACACTGACCTAAAAAACCCCACTAACAACAGGGAGCATTACATAGATTTAATTTTTTTACGTTTGAATTATTTTTTTCCACATAAATATTCATTATATAATAAGAATAAGATCGTATTTCACTTTACTGACTGTATTACAGCATAAATAATACATGCAGAAGTTGTAAACATAAAATGTAAAAAATAAAATAGAAACCGTATTTAAGCATTGCAGAATTTACTGTACTTTCGTGAGCCTTGATGTTTAGTTGTAAAAGTAATTAGCCTGCTTAAGTGCTTACATATTAACTTTACACCGTTCACAGTTAATTGTGTATTTCAGATTATTTAGGCTAATACTATCTAAAGGGCCAATGAATTATATGATCAGGATTTTTAAATAAAGTAAAAGAACTCACCTTTCAGATGGACAGACGACAACACCACTGATGAGGTCTTA
>CM040773.1:36510783-36737084 GCA_022829085.1 Abramis brama | reverse complement strand
AATTCTGAATTTATATCTCGCAATTCTGACTTTATAACAATTCTGACTTTATATCTCGCAATTCTTAGAAAAGTCAGAATTGCGAGATGTAAACTCGCAATTGTGAGATAAAAAGTCGCAATTATATTTTAAAATGTTTTATTCTGTGGCGGAAACAAGCTTCCATAGGAGAGAGAGGAGCGAGACGAGCGGCGCTTAATTAGGTCAAGTGCAAATGACGAACACCTGTGTCTTGTTGCAGTAATCGGCGCGGAGAGACCGGATATGCCGACGGGGAGAGAGACAGGCTGGCTGCGTCCGAAACCGCGTACTCAATGAGTAGGTACTTAATTTCAATGAGTACTTACTTAACGAGCGCTAAAAGAGTAGGTACTTTATAGCCAAATCTCGTTGAGTATGAATGCGAACCGGACATCTGCCACGTTGACGTTATCATGTGACCTACGACGCATTATCACACGCGCAACAACTTAAAAGATTTGAACGACACGTTTAATTCATCTATCTGTAAATATTGATATTGATTAAACTTGCTCATTTTGAAGAAACTGCTGCCCATTTATTTTGTGAATACATTTAGGGTTGATTAAAGTTCTTATATTTAACCCTATGTGACCCACCGTTTTATCCTTACAATATTATTTATTTTTATTACGAAATCCCAAAATGGTCATCTCTTGAATGTTGTTAATTTCTTTATTTTATATCCAAACATTTTTATCCACAAGCAAAAGTGGCTAACTGCTTTATGTTTTCCTCTTTCTTGTTGAATTTAACTCTCGTTTCATCCCTCAGGCCTAGGCCTATAAATATATATTTTTTTTAAATGCATTTTTAAATGTATTATAATGAATTATTTAAGAAAAAATATATTAAAATATTCAACCTTGTACTAGGTTCTTTTTTCCTGTGTAAAAAAATCTCATATTATGTATGCAAACCCATGATATATATATATATATATATATATATATATATATATATATATATATATATATATATATATATACACCTCATAACATCAGTAACTCAACAGCCCTACCTAGAACGGGTTTCCTCAGCGTTTGTAATGTCTGCACAAAGGGCAGCTGTGCAAAGATTTGCCTTTGGAGAAAACTGTTGATTTTATACTCAAAAAAATTTAAGTATCATTAATATTACCCCAGAATGAATTGCATTGATATCCCACCCCAAAACATACAATAATAACAATGATAAATGCTGACCAATACTTAATTATATTACTTTTTACTGAAAATATTCAATTCAATAAAACAAACAAAATGTAATGTATGTCATATGACATAGCTATGCAGGACTGAATACACTCTACATGTGTATATAGTGAACATATCTACATTTGCATTCAAACAATTACATAAAGCATTAATTAAATAATTATATTGTATTTACTGACAACAATGAGAAATATTAATAAATTACACTGAAAAAAATGAGTCGTTGGATCAAAGTAAAAAAATTACTTCAACTTGTTACAAGTAATCGGTTTACTTTATCTCAAATTAAAAAAATTAATTTACTCAAATCACATTTCCATAGTCAACTTAAAGTAAAAATACTCTTTCAACCAAAGAGATTTGTTTAATTAGCATCAAATTAAAAATTATTATTTGGATTAACTTAATTTTTAAAACTTTTATATATTAAATATCCAAATAAATACAAAACAAAATTACAAACATTAAATATCACCAAATTTTTGTCTGAAAAAATAAGCCTTTTACACTCTGGAATCAAACATTTAACTGTTTATTTAGTGCAATCTTCCAACAAACTCACAGAAACCAGAATTTCCACTTGTTAAAACATGTGATGCAGAATTCATTTGATTTACAAAAGTCAATACTGAAACCGTTTTAGTGCATGACTTAATAAATAAATAAATAAATACATTCAATAATAAAACTGTCAACAATGTAATTTTGTACAACAACAAAAAAAAAAAAAAAAAAAAAAAAATCAATAAATGTATACATCAATTCCATTTGCTATAGTAAAATTGTCACTTGACATTTCATATTAACTTGCATTAAATTTAGGAATGTAACAGAAAACATTGAAAAGCCCTTAATATGGCATTGATAAATCATCCAATGTAACATCAATTCATTGAAAAAAAAAACAAAAAAACACTGAAACAAATCACCATTGAAAGCTCCTTAAAAGACATGACATGCAGGAACATTTAAAGGGTTAGTTCACCAAATTAAAATATTTTCAATGAGATCTGAGAGCTGTCTCACTCCTTCATAGGTTGCTATGTAATTTCATTCTGCCGGCCAAGACAAGTTAGTAAAGACATTGTTAAAATAGTCCAAGTGACTACAGTGGATCAACCTTAAAGGGATAGTTCGCCCAAAAATGATATTTAAGCCATGATTTACTCACCCTCAAGCCGTTCGAGATGCATATTTCAATCTTTTTTCAGACGAAAACATTTTCAGTTATTTTAGAAAATGTCTTAGATCTTTCAGTGGTTATAATGTGAAGCAATGGGGTCCAGCTGCTTCAAGTCCCAAAATGTGCATGCATCCTTCACAAAAGCAATCCATCCGGCTCCAGGGGGATAAACGAAGGCCTTCTGAGGGTAATCCGTGCGGTTTTGTCGTAAAAATATACATATTTAAAACTTTATAAACAAAAATAACTGGCTTCCGGTAGCGGTTGGCGCACGTTCATGGAGATGGATGCTGGCGTATGATGTAGGACGCTACGCAGGAAGCGTCGTGACGTAGAACGAACGTGACAGCGCAGTCAGAGAGCAGAGCAATCAAAACTCTGTTCGTTCTACGTCACGACGCTTCCTGTGCTACGTCCTACGCCAGCATCCATCTCCATGAACACGGGCCGACCGCCACCGGAAGCCAGTTATTTTCGTTTATAAAGTTTTAAATATGTATATTTTTACGACAAAACCGCACGGATTACCCTCAGAAGGCCTTCATTTATCCCCCTGGAGCCGGATGGATTATTTTTGTGAAGGATGCAGGCACATTTTGCGACTTGAATCAGCTGGACCCCATTGCTTCACATTATAACCACTGAAAGATCTAAGACATTTTCTAAAATAACTGAAAATGTTTTCGTCTGAAAAAAGATTGACATATGCATCTCGAACGGCTTGAGGGTGAGTAAATCATGGCTTAAATATCATTTTTGGGCGAACTATCCCTTTAAGGTTATCAAGCGACGAGAATACTTTTTGTGTACAAAAAACAAACAAAACTTTCGACTTTATTCAACAATTAATTTTCTTGAGTTTGGGTCTTGAGTGAGTTCACGAGAGCACCACGACACATGCGCGAGAACTGAGAAGATGATGTTCACGATCATTTGATGGGAAAGGCTGAAAGGTAAGCAATTCATTTAGCAGCATTGGCAAGGAACTTATATGTTTTCTCGTTGGTGTTTCACGATTCGGACATCCAGTTATGCACACTTTAGAACCATTTTAAACACTACATCGAGACCCATCTGCGGCATCTTCTCAGTTCTTGCGCATGCGTTGTGTTGATTTTGTGAACATGTCAAGAAGATGAACGAAAGTCTTACAGGGATGGAACAACTTGAGGGTGAGTAAATACTGACAGAATTTTCATTTTTGGATGAATTAACCCTTTAAAATCCATTTGCATCTTCGCTATGTCCATGACAATTTTTTGAAAGGCCTCAAAGGTATATTTAAGTACTTCAGGATACCTCAAGTTCTCAGTATGTGATTCCAAACATCATGGCACAAGCAGATGCAACTGAGGACAACTCATGTAAAACCTCAATACCATCAATGACAATGCTGATGTCCAGGGGAGTGCTTAGACCATCACTTTCACAGAGCACAAAAACTGTCCAAGTTCTCTCTGTGCTTCATCTTTCTGGCCAATCTGAAAGAGACACAAGCAAAAAAAAAAAAAAAAAAAAGGAAACAATTCTTACTCAGAGAGCCAATTCATAAATTCAACTGCTCTTACCAAAAAGAGACCAATTACTTACCTTTATCTTCTGACTGGACTACAATGACTCCAAACTGTTTTCTTTCAACATCTGTATCTTAAAAAAAGACAAACACAGCAATCACCAACTTTCATAAAGAATATTAAAATGCATGGATAATGCTTTTACCTAAGAGCCAACAATTTTGCAAGTTTAGATATTTATAAATAATATGTTAAATAAGTTGGTGTAATTTGAACGTTTATCAATAATTATTTTCAAAGTTGCAAAGATTTAATGTCATACAGATTTCATAAAAAAGTCATTGCGTGCGTGTATGCATGTTTAAACTTTTATGACGTAATCGGAACCTACTGCAGTGTGTTAAAACGTCAACAACGTAATTGATCAATCAAGTATTTACCATATATTTATTATTTTAAGGTCATACAGTAGTATGTATATATGAAGTTACTGTCACTTTAAGAATTAACACACATACCAACAAAGACAAACTCGATTTTTTGGCAAATGTTTAAGACAGAACCAAATGTGTTAAAGTGAATACTTGACTAGGTAGACATTATCAATTAAAATAAAATATCTATGACCATTCAAACGCCATATGACACTAAAAATAACTCAATTCAGTGCTGTGCAATAAAGTCTAAATTCTCTGATGTCCACTTTGAATTCAAACTTTGAATTATTTGATAAAACACGTTTGCATTAATCAGTTAACTGATCCTCATGTGATTATAAATGTATGATAGAAACAAACTTAACTTAACTTGTAAGATTACTCACCATATGTAGGCTAATTTTGTGTCCACCATGAGGTTATCCTGCAGCAAAAGAAGATGATGGTCGAGAAGAATTTTGTCCGTGCGTGGTCACTCACGTGGCTTAAACAGAATGCAAACTTGTCATTTGATTTGAAGCATATCACACCAACTTGTTGCTTGACTAATTTTAAAGTATTAACCACTCTTGCTACTTTATTTTTCTCATTCACCAATGTTTCTACATCAATCAAATGTCAGAAACTTATGCAATCCACTCAATGAACGAAATGTAGATACGCAATGTATTAGCCTATTATACAACGTTACAATCTCTACCGATAGTAACAATTATATACTATTTTAGGGTTTTTCCTGGATCAAAATGAGTAGAAGGTGGTAAAATCCTGCTTGGAAAATAGGTATCTGAACTTGGGCTGTTACGATTGTTTAATTTGGTAGACGAGGAGTTTTACCGCGACGCGCTGTTTGAATACTGAATGGATCAAATGATTGACAGCAGCGGAGGGAAGACGAGTTTGCGCAAACTTTAATTTAACGATGTAAAATTTCTTCTGTCCCTCACAACAAGATATGAAATGGCTTTACACCACTTAAATCATTATATTAGAATTTGTGAATGATTGAGTAACAATATTTCTGATTATTTATCGCGACAGGCGTAATCTGAGCCTGTCTGAGTTTTGGGGACAGCCGGGTCGGGAACGCCGTTTGACAGAGGCGGTCGCCTTGTAATTCTCAATGCAGGAAAAACCCAAATAAATAATGTAATTAAAAGTCCACAAATTATCTAACGTTACTAACGTTACTTAAGTATCTATTAATGGCTATCCATCGTTACTAACAGTTACAAGTTAACGTTAGCTAACATTAACTGTAGCCTACACTTGAAATATCAGATGACTCTGACCAAAATAAAACAGATATTCAACCAAACACATGCATGAATGCATTGAATTCTACTTTAATATTATACAAATGTATATCAACGGTGATAAAACTTAATGAAAACTTATTTTTAGGATTACTCACCAATACTGTGGATCCGCAACGGTCTTCATACAGCAAAACAAGATGGCGGCCGAACAAAAAATTCTCGACCCAAGCTTGATGACGTCAGTAGTCACGTGGTTTTGACGTGGACGTAAAACTGTTTGATTTAAAGCAATTATTTTAAATTACACCCAAACAAATTGTTTTACTTCAAGACAAATAAACTCAATTACATTAGACCAACGACAAGCCAGAAAAGTGAATGTATTGAGTCAGATCAAGTAAAAAAAGTTCTTTAAACTAATGACAAGCCATATGCACTTTTTAGAGTGTAGTAAAAGAATGAATGAAAGTCACCATCACACAATAAACAAATGCATATACAAGTCAACACATGAAACAAAGCTTTATTCAAACTACAATTACTCACTTTCATGTCGTTCCAAACCCGTAAGACTTTCATTCATCTTCTGAACACAAATTAATTGAGATCTTTGTAATGAAATCTGAGATTTCTTTCCCTACATTGACAGATACGCAACTACAAGTTGAACAGTAAAGAAGATTTTTAGCTGAAAATGTGGTCCTTGATGATTCGTATAATGCAAGTCAATAGCTACAGTCAGTTTGAGAGTCAAAAAAACATTACAGGCAAAAAAAAAATAATACCTGTGGCTCCGATTCATTGAGGTCGTATGAAGCAAAACAATTGGTCTGTCAAAGAAAGTGAACATTATTTACAACATTATTACCTGTAATCCACAGCCTCTGCAAACAGTCCTGTCACGGCAGTCTTGTTTAGCCTGTAATATGTTTGTTTTTTACTCTCAAAGTGACAGTAGCCATTGAATTGCATTATATGAATCACCAAAGACCACAGTTTCAGCTAAAAATCTTCTTTACTGTTTAACTGAAAAAAAAGTCACCTATATCTTGGATGGCTTGAGGTTAAATAAATTAAGAGCAAATTTTCATTTCTCAGTGAACTTTCCCTTTAAAGGGCACCTATTATGCCCCTTTTTAGAAGATGTAATATTGGTGTTGGGTGTCCCCAGAATGTATTTGTAAAGTTTCAGCACAAAATACCCCACAGTTAATTTATTATAACCATTTGAAAATGTCATTTTTGGGGCCTGTTTTAAAAAGAGCTGTTTTGGCGTCTACCACTTTAAATGTAAATGAGCTGCATATCCCCGCCCTGCTGGACCTAGATGATGAAGAGACTCCGGCACAGAATAAACACGAATGAAAATGGACTAAACGTCTCGGAATGGTTATTTGATACATTTATGTACTTACAAAGTTTTAGTCGGTCCCCTTTGCCATTATGGATGTGCAACACACACACACACACGAACTGTGATAACGTTCGCGCAATTTTTTGAAACTACACACACACACACACACTACTGTGATAACGTTTGCTAAGTACAAACGATTTATTTATTTATTTCTTAAGGGGAGGGAGATAGACGTTTATACAGCATACTGTCAATGGAGATAGAGCAGACCTTAATTTATTTACATTTATAAATGCTGCAAAAAAATGCCTACGTGACATAAAACTGTCTGACGTTGTTTGTTGAGACATCCTATGACGACGACAATAAATAGCTTTAGACGCATTTGTTGTTGAACTGGCTGACATCGATTGAAATGACTATTTGCTCATAAATCATAAAATACACTTACTTTTTCTGGAGGTGACGTTGGATCGCGAACTGTAGGCAACGATCCACACTTGAGGATTAACTTTGACCCTCGTTCACTAAACAGTCAGTCAGAACATGAATCTTGTATTTAGGAAGTTTAAGTGGTGCCTTTTCTTCATAAATAAAATCCATCTGCTGTGTTTTCAGTGGCTCTGATGTCAGTGAAGACTAGTATGTCCATTCTTACATCCCACAACAGAACACCTACACTTCTTAGGAGACATTACCGGCTGTTGTTGAAAACAATGGAGGATGCAGATCACCGAGGGCGGGGTCTATGCCAAAACCAGATGTCAATCAAATCACGTCGGTGGGGCTTAGCTCATTTCTACGTCACAATGAGGAAAATCTAGAACAGGGTGTTCTGAGACAGTGCTTATGATTTATTGAGATAGTAAAAAAACTACTGGGTGGATTTTTATCATTCTAGGGTGGTTTTGCTCACACATTGCCAACACACATTTATGTTAAAACACCATGTAAAAGTGAATTTTGCATAATAGGTGCCCTTTAAAACAGTGACACAATCTCAGAACTTTTCTCAATGTATATTTGAAAGAATGTTTTTGAATGGGTATTCATGTTGTGTAGTGACATAAGCCTCATGAATGTATTATTTATCCCAAAAAATGTGGCATTGATCAAAGAGGCAGTGAAAAGCTGCAAAGAAAAAACATACAAAAAATAATGGCAACACTTTACAATAAGTTTCATTAGTTAATGTATTAACTAACATGAACTAACAATGAGCCAAACATTTGTTACAGTATTTATTCATGTTTGTTAATGTTAGTTAATAAAAATCCAGCTGTTCATTGTTTTGTTCATGTTAGTTCACAGCGCATTAACTAATGCTAACAAATCACCTTTGATTTTAATGTATTCGTAAATGTTGAAATTAATATTAACTAAGATTAATAAATGCTGAAGTAAGTGCAGTTATGCAGCATTTATTAATAAATGCTGAAGAAGTGCAGTTAGTTCAGGTTAACTAAGGTAGTTAACTAATGTTAACCAATGAACCTTATTGTAAAGTGTTACCAAAATAAGTTTATAGAATGAACTGTAAACACATCAAGGACAGGAAAGCCATGGTATTACAAACCACTTCATATGTGCCGTTTAATTCCCATGAGGCATCTGAAAAAGAAAAAAAAAAGACCAAGAAGAAAGATTTTAGATATTCGTGTAATTGTCACACTAAATAAAGAATATGACGGCTGTTCTGCACTGTGCTGTGCTTCTTATATCTGAAATTTACCTCAGTTAAGGCCTCTTTGGCTCTTGAACGTTCCTTCCAGCAGCCGTCACGGGTCAAAGGTTAAATCAACGGATGCCGCAAGGACCTATTCCACTATCTTCTGCACTGGTAGAAGACTGTTTTTTCCTTACAGCTCCTGTTGAGAAAAAAAATATGTGCAAAAACATCAACCTCCAACTAATAAGCTCTGAGTCCTGATTTATAGTTCTTCTATAATGTAGATCAGTTAAGGGATAAACTGGTAGGCCTATATCAATTACTTAAACATTAATTTAAATTGATCAGAATCAGATATCACATGATCCTTCAGAAATCATTCCAATATGCTGATTTGGAACTCGGGTAACATTTATTATTATTATCAATGCTGAAAACGGTTGTGCTGCTTAAAGGAGCTGTATGTAGGATTGTGGCCAAAACTGGTACTGCAATCACTTTAAAAATACTGTAGAGAGGTGTATCCCCTCCCCCTCCCCCCTGACTCGAGGTTGCCAGATAAGCTGCAGGATTCAGCAGAAACGTAGGCTGCTTCAATGGTCATACAGGTCAACTTGCAGCATGTGTAACTTAAAGGGTTGCCAACTTCAGAAAAGGAAAATACAGGACAATCGTGGTTATTTATAGGAAAATGAGGGACACTCAAAACTGTACATCATTTCAGTGTCTGCAGTTAAATATGTGTTTAAAAGGTTATCAGACATGAACACATTTGTATTGCTTTACCTATTTATGCATTTAATTCATACATAAAATACAAAAAGTCATACATAAAAAAAAAATCACATTACAAACAAACCATCATTCAAAATAGCAGCATTTATCTAAAATAGAAAGCTTTTTAACATTATATAGGCTTACAGTTCAAAAGTTTGGGAGATTATTTTTTTGGAAAAAAAATTTAAAGAAAGTATTTGCCTACTTTTATTCAGCAAGGATGCATTACATTAATCAAAAGTGACAGTAAAGACATTTATAATGTTACAAAAGCTTTCTATTTACTTTCTAAGGCTTTTTTTTTTTTTTTTACATTAATAATAATCAGAAATGTTTTTTGAGCATATTATTCCTTCAGGTAGATTACATGTTTTCTTGCGTGGCTGGATGTTAGACTCATGAACAATAATCACGTTGTTTGCATTCGCCAAAATTGTTTTGCCGAAATCAAAACGTGGACAGTAAAAGGTTATTACCGTTAGCGCGAGACGAGTCCGGCTTGAAGCGGAAGCAACCAGACAGCAGAGGATTATGTTCGCAAATCAAACAATGATTTGTCTAAAAACAGTGATTAAAAAAAACTGTGATTGGATGATGACAGGTGTCGGTGATCATTCTCAAGTGTCGTGGTCAGCACTGCTGCTGTTGCTATTGTATCAGTCAGTGGTTAGATCAGCTTGTCAAAAAACGGGACATGGGAGGTCACGCACGGGACAAATATATTAGGCCCAAAATACGGGACGTCCCACCTAATTCGGGACAGTTGGCAACCCTAGTAACTTAGTCCACGATATACTGTACGTGAAGAACGAATCTTTTTTTTTCTGAGGTAAAGTTAGGCTTCTGTCTCTGTTGTTTTCCTCAGCGTCTCCGCATAATGACAGAGAAACGGGCTCCATAATGCATTGCTAATACGTCCATGTGAGCTAATGTTACGTTACTTTGCACGAACATGCATAACTTTGTTCGACTGTCATGAATATATGAAATGTCCATTGACATCAAGTACAAGTTAGCCAAGCATGAATCTTACCTGTCCAGGAGAAAATTAGCAACGTTGCGTCTGTGTTCAAATTCTTCTCCGTTTTCAGCCGTCTCCCTCTTTCAAAAGCATCTCCAATACAAATTCTGTTTTTATTTCGGACTTTGTCACGACGAATTTCTGAATTATAACAAGGTCTTTTTGATTTAGTAACGTTAGACATGTTTATCCGACTAGAGTTAGGGTAGGTAAGAGCAGAGCTGGCAAGCCGGATGCCGAAACACTACTGACTTCGTGATTGGTAGATCGGTGGAGGGAGGCGCATCAGGCCAAAACACAAAATGACAACAACATCAACATCAGTTGAGGGCTGCAAGTCCACTTTTTAAATGACAATATTCTAGCCATACTACTGTTGTCAGTGATATAAGTATTTGAAATGAACATGATTTCTTAATGTCTGGTGACACATCAGGGCCATTTTATGATTAATTGAAATAGATTTCTTACATACAGCTCCTTTAACATTTTTGTGGAAATGGTGATAATTTTTTCATGATTCATTTTAAATGTCATTGACTGTTAATTTTGATCGATTTAAGACATCCTTGGTTAATAAAAGTATTAAACTTACTACAGATGTTTGAATGGTATAGTTGTTTTCACAAAAATATGAAGCAGTACAACTGTTTTCAACATTGATAATAATCATAAATGTTTCTTGAGCATCAAATCATCATATTAGAGTGATTTCTGAAGGATCATGTGACACTGAAGACTGGAGAAATGATGCTGAAAATTATAGCTTTGATCACAGGAATAAATTAGCCTATTTTACTATAGAATGTAATAATATTTCACAATATTGCTGTATTTTCATTAAATAACCACACAGTCTTGGTGAGCAGAAGAGAATACCATCATTAGTTGACAAACTAAAAATTAACTGCACTTCTACATCATTTATTAATCTTTTTTAATGTTAATTTCTACATATACTAATGCATTATTAAAATAAAATGTTGTAGGCTGTCTGTTAACCTTAGTTAATGCACAGTGTGAAGTAACATGACCAAACAATGAACAACTGTTAGTATTTATATTAACTAACATTAATACAGTAACAGATGTATTGTTCATGGTTATAGGCTAATTGTAATTAATATTAACTAATGTTAACAAATGAAACCTTATTATAAAGTGAAGGTCTGCGGGAGGCCTTAGCTAAGCTAACGCTAGCCTATCACTAACATTACCACAGTAAAAACTTTAACAATAGTGAAAATAAATTAAAGCAGTTCAAATTCGTCAATTACATATAATTACAATCCTATGGGTCGTCTTCGTGTTAGCATATGCCCTCTGAAAACATTTAAGAGTTAGGCTAGCTAACATTACGATTCAGTGCCGATCTAAGGAGCAATACAAACTCCAAAACTTAAGTTAAAAATTAGTTAGTTAGTTAAAAGCTAACGAGTACACAATAACACAATATAAACAATAAGAAATGTATTAATTAATAAAACAGTTTGACCATGTGTGACTTACCTTGGTGAAGTGTTTGAGGTAGGATACCGATTACCGACTGTGGCAGCCTCCTCTTTCTAAACTCCAGAAAAAATGTTTCGCGCGCTCGTTTCCACGGATACGGCCCGAATCTGTTTTGCGACTGTTGTTCCCGCCCACTGAAACCGGGCCCGGGCTGGATCCGTTTTAGAGCAGTGAAACGGAGGTGACTGTGACGCGGATTTGCCGGTTTGAAGACGGATCCGGATCGCAGTCACCTGCTGTCTGGGGTGTTTACTCACATTTGAAAGCACCCGCGTCGCTGATCTCTGCGATGTTTGATAATGACGTATCCTCTCGCGTGGCCTCCTGGGATAGAAAAGTATTCAGGCTTGTTCGACTTCATGCAGCTCTGCGCAGACCGATCGGCGGCTGACTTAAAGCAGTGCATGCCGGTTAGAAATTTTGTCCGACTTGATACAGCGCCGACGCCACGTGACTGTGACGTATGCCATCAAAGTACCGCGAGTGCAATTCGAGAGTAGCCGGAGAACTCAGCCAGCGCAGCTTCTCAAGAGCGGCTGCACTGGGCTGCAGGAGCTCTGATGACGACACTGCTGTTCCACGATTGGCCGGATTCACTGCATGACAACGATCACGTGTGTTTCGTGTTTATTCGAAAACCTTTAGTTCCTCTAAAGCTCTCAAATCAGTTTATTATAACAGTGAACACTCTTTTCATGTCGTTGTCATGTTATATTGTGTCATGTTTATCAAATTAAAACTGCTTAAAAAACGTAGACTCCACTTCATTGATAGTAGCTTATGATGAACTTTATTCTTGTTCAAACAGACGCTGGATGAAGCAGTAGGCTACATAAAGTATTGAATCAAAATGTCTCTGAAACATCTGTGCATTATTTGGCAAATATTGCATTTATTTCACTGCAGCTGTGGTAAAGTATGCAAACACCACGTGAGCGGTCCCTACGGGAACCAGAAAGTGTCCGACTTCACGTCTCCGTTTGCAGCTCCTCCCCGCCTGCACGCGGCTACTCTCGCCGATCGGGTGCATCCAGCCGCAGCCGATGTCGAACACACCTTAAATCTTCGAGCTCTTCAAAATCTGGGTTGAAGAAGTAAGCCATCCGGGAACTTCTCGCCTACTCTTTTATGAGTACTGAGGTTTCGGACATACTACTCGGTTCACGTACTGTTTTCCCCTACTATAATTATATAGTAGGAAAGTAGGAATATTCGGACGCACTATAAGTATGTACGCCCGAATCTCGCGATAATTAGTACGTCACTCTGGTAATTCTCGCCTACTCTTTTATGGATACTAAGGATTCGGACATACTTATTCGCTCGCCTACTGCTTTTTCCATACTATATAGTAGGGAAGTATGCGCAGTGGTGTAGTCTAGTTTTTTGTAGTGAGTATACTCTAATACCCCCGCCGCCGCTGCATACTCACCCATCCCAGAGCGTCACCCCATAAGCACCACCACACTCACTAATGCATACAGTATGCATCGACATGTAATTGAGAGCATTATGAAATACTAAGTGTTATCAACATGTCAATTTATTATAAGCAACACAAGACTTTAACAGCCAATGACATTTACAGCTGGGGAGACTGGACTGATTTTCTACTGTTTAGTGTTAATCACCATCTAACTCAGTCAGTTAAGAGCTACATTTAGCCTTAGATGTTATATGAATATGGTCCCTGAAGCACAGGTTTTATCAGCTGACAATTTTCAAAAAAAATTTTTTTTAAACATTATAGGCACAAATACAAATTTACTTTTAGAAATGGTGTTTTTGAAAAAAAAAAAAAAAGTGTTATTTTAAAATACATTTTACTGTGCAATTTCTTTCTAATTAATTTGAGTTAGACCGAACTTTTATTTTGGTGGGTTGTAGACATTTGAGTTTCTGTGTGTTTTAATAAACTATTATTATTATTATTATTATTAGGCCTGAAGCAATAGTAATATATTTCTGTTATAATTTCTTCAAGTTATACCGAACTTTTATTTTGACAGGTTGTCGTAAAGACGTAAATTTCTGTGTGTATATTAAACGAATGAATGACGATAGTTTTATCAAATGAAATGGTGAAATTCTCGTGCAGTGACTCTCATAGCAGCTCTGCGATGAAATGCACATGTGTAGCTGTAGCCTACATCATGTCTCAATACAGTGAAACGCTGAAAACACCACGAGCGTGAGTCACCCGTGCTTCTCTGTCTGTGTGTGTGTGTGTGTGTGTGTGTAGTGGAGCACACATTGAGCGCTCATTCCCAGAGACGCGTATCTAATTGCAGTCTCTTTTAGCTTTAATATTTATAGACACTAGTCCATATCGAGATTTGATTCATTGTACAGTTTTGATTTATTCATTCAAAAATAGCCAAAATCTGTGACGTTCTGCTTTATACAGCAAGTTCCATTTGTGACTGGATTCCGCGATTCGATCCGTCGCTTCGCAAACACAGACGGGGTGAATTTATGAATGAAAGTGTGAAAGTTCTGACACAAAACGAAGTTGATACGTATCCTCACGCTTTTTTTAAGTGGGTATACGCAAATCCTTGGCATTTTCTAGTGGGTATACGGCGTATACCTGCGTATCACGTAGACTACACCACTGAGTATGCGGTTTCGGACGCAGCCGCTGAGTCCCAATTCGCCTACTTATACTACGACCTAAAAGTATGTACTTTTTTTGTGATGAAAAAGTACATAGCCTACTTTTGAGTGTGTAGCAAAAAAGTATGCACGTTCTGGGACATACTTCTATGACGTCATGCAACGTGAACTTGAACGTGGTTGCCTTACGTACACCGCGACTGTTAACAAAACATTTAACATTTCATTCATTCTTATATATCCAATATAATTTTATTTACTATTCCCATCTTTTTTTCCCACAATACATTTACAATGTGTTTACCAAATTGAGGAGTGAAGCAGGGCGTCGTCGTAGATCAACCAAACGCAGGTCGTTTGTGAGGCGGCTGGTTCTGACGTTCATGTGCAAATGTGTGTAACTAAAGCTAGTGCTACTTATTTTCTGAGTTAAAATATTTAAAGTTTATAGTGTAACTATTGTTTAACGTATTTTATACTTAATCTTATACTTATACTTAAAAATACCCAGATGAAAATGAACCATGCTTTTATTATAGTAAAAGTGTAGTAACCATGTTTCTTTGGTTGGACTGATAATGTTAACATATGTACAGCCACAGTATTACTACAAATAAGTCAGACAGAAACATCAAAAGAATTAAAGCTGCAAGCAGCCTTTCCGGGGCCAAGCCCTTCTGGTTGTTTGGCTTGTTTGGATACATTATTTTTTTACTAGGAATCTTTTGAACATTGCACAATTCACATGGTTTAACATTTGCTACACATGGTTTGCTTAATAATTTTACAGAGACTTAAGATGTTGAAGGTAGAATCGCTGTAGCACAATGCGGAGCCAGAAGAGCAAAAGATTAGTAGAATGCTTGAATACAAGAATCGACTCGACATAATACACAATTATATGTAGTCATCCTACGCAGGATTCGAACCCCCAACCAGAATGGTTTGGGACTCATAGCACATGGATTAACAGCTTGCGCCACTTAGAGGACATAGAGTTACAAGCTGCAGAGGAGAGCATTCAGTGTAAGAATGAGCACACAAAATCATGTTAACGAGATTAGCATGCTAAGCTAGCTTAATGCTAACGTAGCTTATGGTTATCCTGATAGCTGAAGAGCCACATTAGAAAGAATGGCATTTGGTTAGCATGCTAACCAATAATTATGCTAAGCTAACTAGCATAAGACAATAAACAGGGTCAACTTCAGAGAGGAATATCATGGGAATGGAGGCAACTATTAAAAATCTGTTCAGTCATTTCTGTGCGGTTCGGTCTAAAGAACATCTGATAAAATTTTGGACAAAATTGAGCAAGATTTGAAGGAGGAGTAGTGAAAAAACAGTTTTTCATTTGTTCCAACATGGCGGACAGTCACATTGTTGGAAAATGACAAATGAGACATTGTCGGAATTGGCATAAACAAAGGAACGTAATGACATAAAGCAATCAAAATTTGAACAATGTTTTCAAAAGTTATAAGCATTTTTGCAAAAAACATAACTCTGGAACACTAGGTGGCGCTGTGTTCAAACTTCTCAGGTACCTTCAGGACATGGTGTTGATCATCCCTACCAACTTTTGTGATATGTCAAATAGTTTAAAAGATATGGCAATTTATGACAAAATTCAAAATGGCGGACACATGGTTAATTCGGAATGTGTGAGAAAACACATTTCTAATTAAATGGGAAGAAAGATTAATGCAAGTATTATCTGGGTAAAAATAATTCAAGTGACAATTCACAGCTTTATAAATGTTCAGAGAAAGAGCAAAATATATATTTATCTGGGTTATAGGTAATTCAGAATGTATCAGTACTGAAGGGTGATAGTTCAGCACTTATAGTAGTATTTATTTTCATTGTAACAATTCAAAGTTCATTGCAGTGCTGAAACAATTGAATAAACCACAGTCTTTTGGTCAACTGCATGTCATTTACAACAGTAACATGTGGTTGGCCAACACATTGCAGTTTCTGAGTTCTTGGTTGGGAACAATTTAAGAAAAAAAAAATCTGGTTTAACCATTTTTGTGCAGCTCATTTATAATTTGACTGAAATTACACACTAGACATTTAGACCAATAATGGAAATTTTATAGGGGACTAAAATTAAAGTACAGTTCGTATGAAAAGAGGATTAGTTGGAGTTTAAAAACAAACCAAAATTTAAAGCAATATAAATGGAAGTACAGGTACAAAGATAAAGAGGACAAAAGTTAGTGTCGTATTGCATTTATTTAGAAGGAAATCAATTTGGGTGAAAAAAAGTAACCATCAAAAGTAAAACATTGATAAAGAAAGCATCCTCTATAGTTGCAAAACTTAAACATTTAATCAAGTAGGAAAAAAGCATCAAAATTAAATCATTTTATAGTAATGTATATTTCCATTACAAATTTTAGCAACTAGAAATGGGGGAAAAAAAACAAACAAACATTTTAACTATTGAAAAGTAAACCCCTATAGATACACATTTACACATTTTTTACAACAAAATACAAGTTATACAGGCTATATAGACTTATCACAAGTTTTGTTTTTTTTACAAAATTGTTTGTTTTTTGTTATAGGTCTTTTTTGCGGGATGAAAACTGCAGCAGGTTCTTGTGATGATTCAGTTTCTCCAATTTGAAGAAATTGTTCGTCGCTTGAATGTTTGGTTTCTGTTGCAGGTGTTTTTTGCGGGATGAAAACTGCAGCAGGTTCTTGTGATAATTGAGTTTCTTCAATTTGAACAAATTGTTTGTCGCTTGAATGTTTGGTTTCTGTTACAGGTGTTTTTTGCGGGATGAAAACTCTGGCAGGTTCTTGTGATAATTCAGTTTCTTCAATGTGAAGAAGTTCCTCATCAGTATCGTGGTTGGGTGTTGTTTGCATTTGTAGAACCTGCATGTTGTGTGTAAATGTTACGGTTAAACTGTTCATGGCCAGGAACAGCTGTTCGATGTCCTGGGCATCGGTGTGGTTCAGGTCAAGTAGTGGTGCTAAAAATGTCTTCAAAATGGAATTTGACACTGTTAAAGAGAGCTCCGTTTTGTTTTCTTTAAACTCAAAAATGCCACCGAGTTTTGTGACGTAAGCGGTGCCACTCCTTAACATTTTGCACTTTGTGCAGCGGTGGAAAGCAAATTGCGGAGAAAAATCTTGCTGAAGAGTGGCACACTTTGGGCAGTGTTTACTAATGTTTATTTGGACACCTTGCAAAGCAGAGGTGATGGTTTTGTGAGAAGTAATTTCGTCTTCAGACATTTGGTGAAGTGGTCCAGTAGAAATTTGAACTTTTGAAGGTGTAATTGTCGAGTGTCTGGTTGATTGTAAAAAGGTTTTTTGTTGGTACCTTTTTGTCATTAAGTTCGTAAAGTCATACGAATTCCCTTGATGGACGTCATTAATAAAGTTGTCCCACAAGGCAATTTGAATTCCTCCGGTTTCATCATTTATCCAACAGTTCATTACCTCTCCTTCAGTCTTGTTAAAAAATACATTTTTAACAGACTATCTTTGTTACTTTGGCTTTTAGTGTGGGTATCTGTACACAAAGAGAGTGCGAGAGAGAAGTCAGTCATGCCATTTGTTTTCAATGTACTTCAACTTTTAATTTGTATGGAAAAATGTTGTGCAACTTACATGATGCTGTGCATCTAGGGTTTTCATTTCGGCAATGGTGGAGGGGTATAGTTGCTTTGGGGGTTTATGGGGGAATGGTACTTGAGTCACTTCGAGTGTTGTAGAGCTGGTACTCTGGATATCATATTTTGTGTCATTGCTGTCTGGAAAATGAAAGAAACATTTTTAAAAAATTAGATGACAAGGAGGCACATGTGCAATCACTTACATTTTACTTAAAATACCATGTCATTTTTTTTAAATACTAATAATAACAACAAACAAAGCATTGTGAGTTTGTAATAAATAAATGTTGACCACGTCACAAAAGTAAACCGAAACCATGTATACAACTATATACGTGCCTCACAGACATGAGAAATATATTAATGGAAAGTTTGAAATGTCTACTTTAAAAAACATGAACTGATTCAAATCTTAAACACTTTCAGATTATGTAATCTGCATGAAACAGTTTCTTGTTTTTTCAAGACACATTAATTATTGTTTGCAGGTGCACCACAGCAAGCTTTATGCGTTTGAGCACTGATTAGTTGATTATGTACATAGGGGATTAAAGGCTTATGATTTATTCATATAAATGTGCTATCCGTTGACTAATTGCTTAAGTGAACAATTGCTAGTTGACTAGAAAAATCTTGGGCAACCAAAGGAAAAAAAAAAAAGTAAAGTAACTTATGGGATCACAATTAAAAATGACTA
This sequence comes from Abramis brama, assembly GCA_022829085.1. NCBI lineage: Eukaryota > Metazoa > Chordata > Actinopteri > Cypriniformes > Leuciscidae > Abramis > Abramis brama. Next base: position 36,718,166 of record CM040773.1, on the reverse strand, counting down.
CAAATAAAAAGTGGAGTAAAATATACAAGGCATACTTACTTGGAACTTTCTTTGCATTCATGAGTTTGATTGCAGAGCAGTTTCTTGCAGCATTGTTCCATGAGGTTTGTTGATTACACTGAAAGATGACGGTGTGGTGGTATGTGTCCCTGTCGGTTTGTAGTGAAGCGGTGAAGTATTTGCTATTAATTTTAGATAGTTTTATGGGTGATACAGAATGCACGTATCCTGAAATTGAGTCTGGAAGTTGGTTCATTTTTCTCTCAATTTTGTTTTTCAATATTTCTGTTCTTACAGTGGAAAAGTTCTAATGGAATTCTTTGCAGGATACTCTGGTATTTAACATAATTCACAATTGATTGGGAATGTACCATTACTAATTAAAACAGATTGAGTTGGTTCATAGTTAATTAATTGGAGTGTGTCATTCGTTGATGTTGATTTTAAGTTTATTAGTTAATTAAGGTCTTTAGTGGTAAGTTGTGGATAGATTAATACCTGTAAGTTAATTGGCTTGTTTGTCATTACACTACATTTGATTTTTGCCTGTTATGTATTTGTGGTATAGGCAGGTAAAAATAATACACCGATTTATGTATAGTTTTTTATAGATATTTACAAGTATTGTGCAATAAAGAAAAATGACAATGATATTTTATGGAATTATTTCTTTATTCATTTTAGTAAATATAATTTTTGTGTGGTAAACTTTGAAAAGTTGAGTGACATGTACAGCAATGATACTGGTATGATGAAACTGTCTGTTAAGTCTGTGTTACTGCTGTTGTTGATATTATCACTGGTCCAGACAAAGTAATTAATATGAATCAAAGCAGTCAATGTTTGCATACAATGCATCAAATAGAGATTGTGGTAAGTCTATTCAATATTAAGTATCAGTTATATCCATTGAACAACAAAATTCCCTTAGCGGTTTTAGTTAGTGTGTACATTTGGAGTATTAAAGTATTGATGGGTTATTATGTTTACTTCATTTCTATATAGATGAGTACTATTTATTTAATTTTTACCCAAAATGAGGTGATATGAGAATTATGCAGCATGTGTCATGTAATGTCTGTTTCATTCATACATGAAGTTAGAGGGCGCCCTTGCCTAGAAAGTGTTCAAAACATTTCAGAAAATCCTTTATATAGCATTTAACGATCGGTGCAGCTGAATAACATGCAGGTAAAGACATTCTGAGGGATGAATGTTCAAGATAATAAACAAACTTTTATGAAGATATATGTTTTGTGTTATTACAGCCACATCCTAAATATGTGTTTTAAATTACTTCACCGTACATTTAAGCTCTTTATAAGTGCGTTTCTTGTGACAATAATTAATTCTGTCTTGGCAACAAATTGCGAAGTGTCTGCTTTCAAATGAGGCTGAAAAGAGGTGGAGTCATTCGTCTGTGTTCCTAGAGCAGGTGAGGTTGATTCTAAGATAGATCTAAGATAGGTCAGAGCAAAAGATTAGAACAATGCTTGAATAAACACAATTTTTATACTAATCCAACACGGGGTTCGAACCCACAACCGGAACGGCTCGGGATTAGTAACACATGGTTCAGCAGACTGCGCTACTCAGAGGACGTACAATCACAAACTGCAGAGGAGAGGCTTCAGTGTAAGAATGAGCACACAAAAGCAAGTTAACCAGATTAGCATGCTAAGCTATCTTAATGCTGATGTAGCTTATGGCTTATGACGTGGTACATCCAATCCTGGCAAAATAGATATCCTCGGATTTGACATGACGCAAGGAATCGATAGACACCAATTTTATGATTTTGTGACAAACGGTTCACAAATTACAGCCTCTGAACCAATTTTGGGTCAACCTTGTTAAATTTGATCTCATCTAATCCCACTGTAAGAAACATTAGTACAGCTCTTACCCAGATAATAAAGGAGCTCAAATTTAAATTTATACACAATTTCAAAGTTGCCCCACACTGGTCTCAAACCCACGACCACAATGGTTCGGGATTCATGACGCATGGTTGAACCGATTGCACCACCCAGAGGACTTGTTTTACAATGCTGCAGAGGAGAGGCTTCAGTGTATGAATGAGCACACAAAATCATGTTAACGAGATTAGCATGCTAAGCTAGCTTAATGCTAATGTAGCTTATGGTTATCCTGATAGCTGAAGAGCCACATTAGAAAGAATGGCATCTGGTTAGCATGCTAACCAATTATTATGCTAAGTTAACTAGCATAAGGCAAAAAATGCAGGCTAGGTCAACTTCGGAGATGAATATCTCGGGAACGGTAGCAAATATAAAAAATCTGTTCAGTCATTTCTGTGCGGCTCAGTCCAAAGAACATCTGATCAAATTTTGGACAAAATTGAACAAGATGTGAAGGAGGAGTAGCGAAAAAACTGTTTTTCATTTGTTCCAATATGGCGGACAGTCACATTGTTGGAAAATGACAAATGAGATATCGACGGAATTGGCATAAGCCAAGGAACATAATGACGTAAAGAAATCAAAATTTGAACAATGTTTTCAAAAGTTATAAGCGTTTTTGCAAAATACCTTATATCTCTGGAACACTAGGTGGCGCTGTGTTCAATCTTCTCATGTACCTTCAAAGCCTTGTGTTGATCATCCATACAAAATTTTGTGAAGATATGTCAAATAGTTTAAAAGTTATTGCAAATTATGACAAAATTCAAAATGGCGGACACGTGGTACATCCCATCCTGGCAAAATCGGTATCCATGGATTCGGCATGACCCAAGGAATCCATAGATACAGGGTTCCTGCAGGTTTCAGTTAGTCAAATTTAAGACCTTTTTAAGACATTTTAAGACCATAAAGATTGAAATTTAAGACCTACACGACGCATTGCCAAAAAATATTCAAATCAAAGAATTCATTTTATTTCAATGAATTCAGTAATTGAAAAAGCATTAACTTAATTTACAGATAAAGCAATCACATTAGTAACCTTCCAGACCCAACAACGCGTGTCAGAGAAAAGAACAGAATCAGATATAATTTTTTTTATAGAAAATTGTACTTTGCATATTATAGGCCTACTGTAAAAAACACATAATTAGTTGATTTTAGTTGATCATAGTTGATCATAACTAGAGATGAAATGGCATGAACATTTCATTTAATTATTATAGTGCCAAAAATTATCACTTATCACAGAATCCTGTTCAAAAAGTACTAATACTACACAATGAAATCAATTCACCAAGTTTTATGTTGAAAAACAGCAAATAACAAATAAAATTAGCATCAATACGCACTAACATAAACATTAAAATAATACGATTAAAAATGATAGCCAGATTTTAAAAGTGTCTTGCAACGTTATATACTAACATGTACAAGTTCAAATAAAGTTGACAAAAAAGGTTTTTATAAAAAGATAAACCTCACATATTTCAGACTTTAATTTATCTTTTTTGACTCATTCTTTTTATAAAAAATGATTTAGTGACATTTACAATACACTTTAGCTTATCTTTTATTATTAATAGTAAAATTCGGTCCGATTTTCCCGTGGCGTCTGTCGTTGCTATGCAACTCCACAATGACAAAAATGTTTTAGTGGCTAATGGATTTCCAGCGCCGAAAAACGCTTGCTGTAGCTCTGTTACAAGATTTATTTACGGAGAAGAGAAAAACACCCGTAGTGTTTGGGTGCACCCGCATCCTTCATGTCTTTTTTCATGTTGCTGCGCCTGGAAAAAAAACGAGCGCGTCGCTTCAATTATAAGTGCGCTTACTGCGCGCCTACATTTGAATGAACTTGAGCGCGAAAAAGACGCGATATGTGAACTGCCTCTTGGCGAGCGACTTCGATACTTTTTTGCTACTTTGTAATAACTTAATGCGGCCAGCGTTTCTGGAAATGAACGAGGGTAAAATCTTTTTTAAGACCTGACTAAATGAAATTTAAGACTGCGGATGAAAATCTGGCTGTTTTTAAGACGTTTTAAGGCCTTAAATTTAAAGTTCAGCATTTAAGACATTTTAAGACTTTTTAAGACCCCGCGGGAACCCTGTAGATACCACATTTATGATTTTCTGACAAACTGTTCAAAAGTTATTGACCAAAATAGCTATTTTCCATATCTCATGACCCGTAGGTGGCGCTGTTCCCAACTTTGGCACGGACCCTCAAACCATGCTTCCAATCAAGTGTACCAATTTTTCTTTCGATTGATCAAACTTTGGCCGAGATACAGCCTCTACACCAATTTTGGGTCAACCTCATTAAGTTTGCGACATCATAACTTTTGAACAAAGATGAATAAAAAAAATCTGTTCAGTCATTTCTATGCGGCTCAGTCCAAAGATCATTTGAGCAAATTTTGGACAAAATTGGACAAATTTTGAAGGAGGAGTAGCGAAAAAACGGAATACTGTACTTTACAAAATGGCTACTACTGTAATGGGCGGAGTCTTAATGTAAGCTATTGATTTTGATCAGCATGATGAGCGGAATCAAGTGTACTAAGTTTTATTTCTCTAGATCAAAGGGTTCAAAAGTTATAACCATTTCAATGTTGAATTTTTGAACTGGTGGTGGCGCTATAGAGTTGGTCATAGAGACACCAAATTTGGTCCAATTACTATTCATTAGCATCACTAGAAGTGTACCAAATTTCATCATTTTCCTATGTTCCGTTGATAGGGCTGCCATTGACTCCCATTCGGGAAGAAGAAGAAGAATAATAATAATAATAAATATAGCTGCAAGCAGCAATACGGGGCCAAGCCCTGCAAGGCACAGCAAGCAAAAGCCGCTGTAGCGCAATGCGGAGCCAAAAGAGCAAAACATCAGAAATTTAATGTACATCAAGCACAGCAAGTTCTGTAAGCACATCAATTACAGCAACACAGCAAGCATTTAAGCACCAACAGCAGTGCGGAGCCAGAAGAACAAAAAGAGCAGAAATTGAATATACATGTAAATGTACATCAAGCACAGCAGCGCAGCAAGCATTTAAGCACCAACAGCAGTGCAGAGCCGCAAGAACAAAAACAGCAGAAATTAAATATAAATGTAAATGAAGCACAGCGAGCATTTAAGCACCAACAGCAGTGCAGAGCCGGAAGGAATTTAAATGACAACTTTAAAGTCATCCCACATGGGACTCGAACCCACAACCAGAATGGCTCAGGATTTTAGATTCATGGTTTAGCAGATTGCACCACTCAGAGGACGTATAATCACAACCTTCAGAGGAGAGGCTTCAGTGTAAGAATGAGCACACAAAAGCAAGTTAACCAGATTAGCATGCTAAGCTATCTTAATGCTAATGTAGCTTATAACATGGTACATCCAATCCTGGCAAAATAGATATCCTCGGATTCGACATGACGCAAGGAATCGATAGACACCAATTTTATGATTTTGTGACAAACTGTTCACAAGTTACAGCCTCTGAACCAATTATGGGTCGACCTCATTAAGTTTGCGACATCATAACTTTTTTTTTTCCAGTATAGCAAAAAAATCGGGGACAGTACTTTTATGCGGCTCAGTCCGAAGATCATTTGAGCACATGTTTGGACAAAATTAGACCAATTTTGAAGGAGGAGTAGCGAAAAAACTGTTTTACATTCACTCCAATATGGCGGCCAGTAACATTGTTGAAAAATAACATATGAGATATCGTTGAAATCGGCATAAGCCAAGGAATATATTGCCATAAAGAAATCAAATTTCAAGCAATGTTAGCAAAAGTTATAAGCGTTTTTTCAAAAAACAATGATATCTCTGGAACACTAGGTGGCGCTGTGATCAAACTTCTCAGGTACCTTCGGGCCATGCTAATGACGATCCATACCAAATTTGGTGAAGAAATTTCAAATAGTTTAAAAGATATTGCAAATTATGACAAAATTCAAAATGGCGGACACGTGGTACATCCCATCATGGCAAAATCAATATCCACGGATTCATCATGACCCAAGGAATCGATAGACACCAAGTTTATAATTTTCTGACAAACCGTTCACAAGTTATTGGCCAAAATATGCATTTTCCATATCTCATGACCCGTAGGTGGCGCTGTTCCCAACTTTGGCATGGAACCTCAGATCATGCTTCCGATGAAGTGTACCAATTTTCGTTTCGATTGATCAAAGTTTGGCCGAGATACAGCCGCTGAACCAATTTTAGGTCGACCTTGTTAACTTTGCGACGTCATAACTTTTGATCAGAGAAGAATAAAAAAAATCGGGGACAGTACTTTTATGCGGCTCAGTCCGAAGATCATTTGAGCACATGTTTGGACAAAATTAGACCAATTTTGAAGGAGGAGTAGCAAAAAAACTGCATACTGTACTTTTCAAAATGGCCACTACTGTAATGGGCGGAGTCTTAATGTAAGATATTGGTTCTGATCAGCATGATGAGATGAATCAGGTGTACTAAGTTTCATTTTTCTAGATCAAAGGGTTCAAAAGTTATAACCATTTCAATGTTGAATTTTTGAACTGCTGGTGGCGCTATAGAGTTGGTCCTAGTGACTCAAAAATTGCTACATTTACTAATCATGGCCATCACTACAAGTGTGCCAAATTTCATCATTTTCCTATTTACGGTTCATAGGGCTGCCATAGACTTCCATTGGGAAGAAGAAGAATTGTTATTCTGACAATAACAATTGCTAATATAGCTGCAAGCAGCAATACAGGGGCCAAGCCACTGTAGCACAGTAGGGCTGTAGCGCAATGCGGAGCCAGAAGAGCAAAAACAGCAGAAATAGAATGTACATGAACAGATGGGTTCAGAGGTACAGATAGGATAAAATCAAAATGAACAGAAGTTCTGATGAGAATGAACACAGAATGTAGAAAAAAAAAAAACTTATTTCTAATCCCAGTGTTAGAAACATTAGTACAGCTCTTACCTAGATAATAAAGGAGTTCAAATGACAATTTTATACACAATTTCAAAGTCGCCCCACACTGGTCTCGAACCCACGACCGGAATGGTTCGGGATTCATGACGCATGGTTGAACAGATTGCGCCACCCAGAGGACTTGTTTTACAAAGCTGCAGAGGAGAGGCTTCAGTGTAAGAATAAGCACACAAAATCATGTTAACGAGATTAGCATGCTAAGCTAGCTTAATGCTAATGTAGCTTATGGTTATCCTGATAGCTGAAGAGCCACATTAGAAAGAATGGCATCTGGTTAGCATGCTAACCAATTATTATGCTAAGGTAACTGGCATAAGGCAACAAACACAGGCTAGGTCAAATTCGGAGATGAATATCTCGGGAACGGTAGCGAATATCAAAAATCTGTTCAGTCATTTCTGTGCAGCTCAGTCCAAAGAACATATGATCAAATTTTGGACAAAATTTAGCAAGATTTGAAGAAGGAGTAGTAAAAAAACTGTTTTTCATTTGTTCCAATATGGCGGATAGTCACATTGTTGGAAAATGAAAAATGAGATATCGACGGAATCGGCATAAGCCAAAGAATGTAATGACATAAAGAAATAAAAATTTGAACAATATTTACAAAAGTTATAAGCGTTTTTACAAAAGACCTTATATCTCTGGAACACTAGGTGGCGCTGTGCTCAATCTTCTCATGTACCTTCAGGACATTGTGTCGATGATCCATACTAAATTTTGTGAAGATATGTCAAATAGTTTAAAAGTTATTGCAAATTATGACAAAATTCAAAATGGCGGACACGTGGTACATCCCATCCTGGCAAAATCAGTATCCATGACCCAAGGAATCCATAGATACCACATTTATGATTTTCTGACAAACTGTTCAAAAGTTATTGACCAAAATAGCTATTTTCCATATCTCATGACCCGTAGGTGGCGCTGTTCCCAACTTTGGCACGGACCCTCAAACCATGCTTCCAATCAAGTGTACCAATTTTTCTTTCGATTGATCAAACTTTGGCCGAGATACAGCCTCTACACCAATTTTGGGTCAACCTCATTAAGTTTGCGACATCATAACTTTTGAACAAAGATGAATAAAAAAAATCTGTTCAGTCATTTCTATGCGGCTCAGTCCACAGATCATTTGAGCAAATTTTGGACAAAATTGGACAAATTTTGAAGGAGGAGTAGCGAAAAAACGGAATACTGTACTTTACAAAATGGCTACTACTGTAATGGGCGGAGTCTTAATGTAAGATATTGGTTCTGATCAGCATAATGAGATGAATCAGGTGTACTAAGTTTCATTTTTCTAGATCAAAGGGTTCAAAAGTTATAACCATTTCAATGTTGAATTTTTGAACTGCTGGTGGCGCTATAGAGTTGGTCCTAGAGACTCAAAAATTGCTAACTTTACTATTCATGGCCATCACTACAAGTGTGCCAAATTTCATCATTTTCCTATGTACGGTTCATAGGGCTGCCATAGACTTCCACTGGGAAGAAGAAGAATTGTTATTCTGACAATAACAATTGCTAATATAGCTGCAAGCAGCAATACGGGGCCAAGCCCTGCAAGGCAGAGCAAGCAACAGCCGCTGTAGCGCAATGCGGAGCCAGAAGAGCAAAACATCAGAAATTTAATGTACATCAAGCACAGTAAGCACATCAATTACAGCAGCACAGCTAGCATTTAAGCACCAACAGCAGTGCAGAGCCGGAAGGAATTTAAATTATTATTTTATACACAATTTCAAAGTCGCCCCACACTGGTCTCGAACCCACGACCACAATGGTTCGGGATTCATGACGCATGGTTGAACCACTTGCGCCACCCAGAGGACATGTTTTACAAAGCTGCAGAGGAGAGGCTTCAGTGTGTGAATGAGCACACAAAATCATGTTAACGAGATTAGCATGCTAAGCTAACTTAATGCTAATATAGCTTATGATGTGGTACATCCAATGCTGGCAAAAAAGATATCCTCGGATTCGACATGACGCAAGGAATCGATAGAGACCAATTTTATGATTTTGTGACAAACTGTTCACAAGTTACAGCCTCTGAACCAATTATGGGTCGACCTCGTTAAGTTTGCGACATCATAACTTTTTTTTTCCAGTAGAGCAAAAAAATCGGGGACAGTACTTTTATGCGGCTCAGTCCGAAGATCATTTGAGTACATATTTGGACAAAATTAGACCAATTTTGAAGGAGGAGTAGCGAAAAAACTGTTTTACATTCGCTCCAATATGGCGGCCAGTCACATTGTTGAAAAATAACATATGAGATATCGTTGAAATCGGCATAAGCCAAGGAATATATTGACATAAAGAAATCAAATTTCAAGCAATGTTGGCAAAAGTTATAAGTGTTTTTTCAAAAAACAATGATATCTCTGGAACACTAGGTGGCGCTGTGATCAAACTTCTCATGTACCTTCGGGCCATGCTAATGATGATCCATACCAAATTTGGTGAAGAAATTTCAAATAGTTTAAAAGATATTGCAAATTATGACATCATTCAAAATGGCGGACACGTGGTACATCCCATTATGGCAAAATCGATATCCACGGATTTGTCATGACCCAAGGAATCGATAGACACCAAGTTTATAATTTTCTGACAAACTGTTCATAAGTTATTGGCCAAAATATGCATTTTCCATATCTCATGACCCGTAGGTGGCGCTGTTCCCAACTTTGGCATGGAACCTCAGATCATGCTTCCGATGAAGTGTACCAATTTTCGTTTCGATTGATCAAAGTTTGGCCGAGCTATAGCTTCTGAACCAATTTTGGGTCGACCTTGTTAAGTTTGCGACGTCATAACTTTTGATCAGAGAAGAATAAAAAAAATCGGGGACAGTACTTTTATGCGGCTCAGTCCGAAGATCATTTGAGTACATGTTTGGACAAAATTAGACCAATTTTGAAGGAGGAGTAGCAAAAAAACTGCATACTGTACTTTTCAAAATGGCCACTACTGTAATGGGCGGAGTCTTAATGTAAGATATTGGTTCTAATCAGCATGATGAGATGAATCAGGTGTACTAAGTTTCATTTTTCTAGATCAAAGGGTTCAAAAGTTATAACCATTTCAATGTTGAATTTTTGAACTGCTGGTGGCGCTATAGAGTTGGACCTAGAGACTCAAAAATTGCTACAATTACTTTTCATTACCATCACTACAAGTGTGCCAAATTTCATCATTTTCCTATGTATGGTTCATAGGGCTGCCATAGACTTCAAGAGGAGGAAGAAGAATAATAATAATAAATATAGCTGCAAGCAGCAATACAGGGGCCAAGCCCTTAAACGCACCGCAAGCAGAACAAGTATGGCGCACAGCAAGCACAGCCAGCACATCATGTACATGAAGCACAACAAGTACTGTAAGCACTGCAGCGCAGCATATATTTAAGCACCAACAGCAGTGCGGAGCCAGAAGAACAAAAAGAGCAGAAATTGAATATACATGTAAATGTACATCAAGCACAGCAGCGCAGCAAGCATTTAAGCACCAAAAGCAGTGCAAAGCCGGAAGGAATTGAAATGACAACTTTATACAAAATTTTTATGTTGTTCCACACAGGACTCGAACCCACGACCGGAATGGTTCGGGAATCATGACATGTGGTTTAGCAACTTGCGCCACTCAGAGGACAAAACCGGCAGAGGAGAGGCTTCAGAGTAAGATTAAGGACAAAAAGCATGTTAACCAGATTAGCATGCTAAGCTAGCTTAATGCTAATGTAGCTTATGATTAACCTGATAGCTGAAGCTGAACATTAGAAAGAATGGCATCTGGTTTGCATGCTAACCAATTATTATGCTAAGCTAACTAGCATAAGGCAACAAACACAGGCTAGGTCAACTTCAGAGATGAATATCTCGGGAACGGTAGCAAATATCAAAAATCTGTTCAGTCATTTCTGTGCGGCACAGTCCAAAGAACAACTGATCAAATATTGGACAAAATTGAGCAAGATTTGAAGGAGGAGTAGCGAAAAAACTGTTTTTCATTTGTTCCAATATGGCGGATAGGCACATTGTTGGAAAATGACAAATGAGATACCAACGGAATCAGCATAAGCCAAGGAACATAATGATGTAAATAAATCAAAATTTGAACAATGTTTTCAAAAGTTATAAGTGTTTTTGCAAAAGAGCTAATATCTCTGGAACACTAGGTGGCGCTGTGTTCAGTCTTCTCATGTACCTTCAGGGCATTGTGTCGATCATCCATACTAAATTTTGCGAAGATATATCAAATAGTTTAAAAATTATTGCAAATTATGACAAAATTAAAAATGGCGGACATGTGGTTCATCCGATCTTGGATAATTCGGTATCCACGGATTCGGCATGATGCAAGGAATCCATAGATACCACATTCATGATTTTCTGACAAACTGTTCAAAGGTTATTGGCCAAAATAGCAATTTTTCATATCTCATTACCCGTAGGTGGCGCTGTTTCCAACTTTGGCATGGAACCTCAGGTCATGCTTCTGATGAACTGTACCAATTTTCGTTTCGATTGATGAATTTTTGGCTGAGATACAGCCTCTGAACCAATTTTGGGTCGACCTCGTTAACTTTGCGACATCATAACTTTTTTTTTTCCAGAATAGCAAAAAATTCTGTTTAGTCATTTCTGTCCGGCTCAGTTCAAAGATCATTTGAGCATATGTTTGGACAAAATTAGACCAATTTTGAAGGAGGAGTAGCGAAAAAACTGAATACTGTACTTTTCGAAATTGCCTCTACTGTAATGGGTGGAGTCTTAATGTAAGATATTGGTTCTGATCAGCATGATGAGATGAATCAGGTGTACTAAGTTTCATTTTTCTAGATCAAAGGGTTCAAAAGTTATAACCATTTCAATGTTGAATTTTTGAACTGCTGGTGGCGCTATAGCGTTGGTCCTAGACACTCAAAAATTGCTACAATTACTTTTCATTAGCATCACTACAAGTGTGCGAAATTTCATCATTTTCCTATGTACGGTTCATAGGGCTGCCATAGACTTCCATTGGCGGAAGAAGAAGAAAATTGTTATTCTGACAATAACAATTGCTAATATAGCTGCAAGCAGCAATACGGGGCCAAGCCCTGCAAGGCACAGCAAGCAAAAGCCGCTGTAGCGCAATGCGGAGCCAAAAGAGCAAAACATCAGAAATTTAATGTACATCAAGCACAGCAAGTTCTGTAAGCACATCAATTACAGCAACACAGCAAGCATTTAAGCACCAACAGCAGTGCGGAGCCAGAAGAACAAAAAGAGCAGAAATTGAATATACATGTAAATGTACATCAAGCACAGCAGCGCAGCAAGCATTTAAGCACCAACAGCAGTGCAGAGCCGCAAGAACAAAAACAGCAGAAATTAAATATAAATGTAAATGAAGCACAGCGAGCATTTAAGCACCAACAGCAGTGCAGAGCCGGAAGGAATTTAAATGACAACTTTAAAGTCATCCCACATGGGACTCGAACCCACAACCAGAATGGCTCAGGATTTTAGATTCATGGTTTAGCAGATTGCACCACTCAGAGGACGTATAATCACAACCTTCAGAGGAGAGGCTTCAGTGTAAGAATGAGCACACAAAAGCAAGTTAACCAGATTAGCATGCTAAGCTATCTTAATGCTAATGTAGCTTATAACATGGTACATCCAATCCTGGCAAAATAGATATCCTCGGATTCGACATGACGCAAGGAATCGATAGACACCAATTTTATGATTTTGTGACAAACTGTTCACAAGTTACAGCCTCTGAACCAATTATGGGTCGACCTCATTAAGTTTGCGACATCATAACTTTTTTTTTTCCAGTATAGCAAAAAAATCGGGGACAGTACTTTTATGCGGCTCAGTCCGAAGATCATTTGAGCACATGTTTGGACAAAATTAGACCAATTTTGAAGGAGGAGTAGCGAAAAAACTGTTTTACATTCACTCCAATATGGCGGCCAGTAACATTGTTGAAAAATAACATATGAGATATCGTTGAAATCGGCATAAGCCAAGGAATATATTGCCATAAAGAAATCAAATTTCAAGCAATGTTAGCAAAAGTTATAAGCGTTTTTTCAAAAAACAATGATATCTCTGGAACACTAGGTGGCGCTGTGATCAAACTTCTCAGGTACCTTCGGGCCATGCTAATGACGATCCATACCAAATTTGGTGAAGAAATTTCAAATAGTTTAAAAGATATTGCAAATTATGACAAAATTCAAAATGGCGGACACGTGGTACATCCCATCATGGCAAAATCAATATCCACGGATTCATCATGACCCAAGGAATCGATAGACACCAAGTTTATAATTTTCTGACAAACCGTTCACAAGTTATTGGCCAAAATATGCATTTTCCATATCTCATGACCCGTAGGTGGCGCTGTTCCCAACTTTGGCATGGAACCTCAGATCATGCTTCCGATGAAGTGTACCAATTTTCGTTTCGATTGATCAAAGTTTGGCCGAGATACAGCCGCTGAACCAATTTTAGGTCGACCTTGTTAACTTTGCGACGTCATAACTTTTGATCAGAGAAGAATAAAAAAAATCGGGGACAGTACTTTTATGCGGCTCAGTCCGAAGATCATTTGAGCACATGTTTGGACAAAATTAGACCAATTTTGAAGGAGGAGTAGCAAAAAAACTGCATACTGTACTTTTCAAAATGGCCACTACTGTAATGGGCGGAGTCTTAATGTAAGATATTGGTTCTGATCAGCATGATGAGATGAATCAGGTGTACTAAGTTTCATTTTTCTAGATCAAAGGGTTCAAAAGTTATAACCATTTCAATGTTGAATTTTTGAACTGCTGGTGGCGCTATAGAGTTGGTCCTAGTGACTCAAAAATTGCTACATTTACTAATCATGGCCATCACTACAAGTGTGCCAAATTTCATCATTTTCCTATTTACGGTTCATAGGGCTGCCATAGACTTCCACTGGGAAGAAGAAGAATTGTTATTCTGACAATAACAATTGCTAATATAGCTGCAAGCAGCAATACGGGGCCAAGCCCTGCAAGGCACAGCAAGCAACAGCCGCTGTAGCGCAATGCGGAGCCAGAAGAGCAAAACATCAGAAATTTAATGTACATCAAGCACAGTAAGCACATCAATTACAGCAGCACAGCTAGCATTTAAGCACCAACAGCAGTGCAGAGCCGGAAGGAATTTAAATTATTATTTTATACACAATTTCAAAGTCGCCCCACACTGGTCTCGAACCCACGACCACAATGGTTCGGGATTCATGACGCATGGTTGAACCACTTGCGCCACCCAGAGGACATGTTTTACAAAGCTGCAGAGGAGAGGCTTCAGTGTGTGAATGAGCACACAAAATCATGTTAACGAGATTAGCATGCTAAGCTAACTTAATGCTAATATAGCTTATGATGTGGTACATCCAATGCTGGCAAAATAGATATCCTCAGATTCGACATGACGCAAGGAATCGATAGACACCAATTTTATGATTTTGTGACAAACTGTTCACAAGTTACAGCCTCTGAACCAATTATGGGTTGACCTCATTAAGTTTGCGACATCATAACTTTTTTTTTCCAGTATAGCAAAAAAATCGGGGACAGTACTTTTATGCGGCTCAGTCCGAAGATCATTTGAGTACATGTTTGGACAAAATTAGACCAATTTTGAAGGAGGAGTAGCGAAAAAACTGTTTTACATTCACTCCAATATGGCGGCCAGTCACATTGTTGATAAATAACATATGAGATATCGTTGAAATCGGCATAAGCCAAGGAATATATTGACATAAAGAAATCAAATTTCAAGCAATGTTAGCAAAAGTTATAAGCGTTTTTTCAAAAAACAATGATATCTCTGGAACACTAGGTGGCGCTGTGATCAAATTTCTCAGGTACCTTCGGGCCATGCTAATGATGATCCATACCAAATTTGGTGAAGAAATTTCAAATAGTTTAAAAGATATTGCAAATTATGACATCATTCAAAATGGCGGACACGTGGTACATCCCATCATGGCAAAATCGATATCCACGGATTTGTCATGACCCAAGGAATCGATAGACACCAAGTTTATAATTTTCTGACAAACTGTTCATAAGTTATTGGCCAAAATATGCATTTTCCATATCTCATGACCCGTAGGTGGCGCTGTTCCCAACTTTGGCATGGAACCTCAGAACATGCTTCCGATGAAGTGTACCAATTTTCGTTTCGATTGATCAAAGTTTGGCCGAGCTATAGCTTCTGAACCAATTTTGGGTCGACCTCGTTAAGTTTGCGACGTCATAACTTTTGATCAGAGAAGAATAAAAAAAATCGGGGACAGTACTTTTATGCGGCTCAGTCCGAAGATCATTTGAGTACATGTTTGGACAAAATTAGACCAATTTTGAAGGAGGAGTAGCAAAAAAACTGCATACTGTACTTTTCAAAATGGCCACTACTGTAATGGGCGGAGTCTTAATGTAAGATATTGGTTCTAATCAGCATGATGAGATGAATCAGGTGTACTAAGTTTCATTTTTCTAGATCAAAGGGTTCAAAAGTTATAACCATTTCAATGTTGAATTTTTGAACTGCTGGTGGCGCTATAGAGTTGGACCTAGAGACTCAAAAATTGCTACAATTACTTTTCATTACCATCACTACAAGTGTGCCAAATTTCATCATTTTCCTATGTATGGTTCATAGGGCTGCCATAGACTTCAAGAGGAGGAAGAAGAATAATAATAATAATAATAATAAGAAAACTAACAGATACAATAGGTGCCATAGCCCCTTCGGGGCTTGGCCCCTAAATATAGCTGCAAGCAGCAATACGGGGCCAAGCCCTGCAAGGCAGAGCAAGCAACAGCCGCTGTAGCGCAATGCGGAGCCAGAAGAGCAAAACATCAGAAATTTAATGTACATCAAGCACAGTAAGCACATCAATTACAGCAGCACAGCTAGCATTTAAGCACCAACAGCAGTGCAGAGCCGGAAGGAATTTAAATTATTATTTTATACACAATTTCAAAGTCGCCCCACACTGGTCTCGAACCCACGACCACAATGGTTCGGGATTCATGACGCATGGTTGAACCACTTGCGCCACCCAGAGGACATGTTTTACAAAGCTGCAGAGGAGAGGCTTCAGTGTGTGAATGAGCACACAAAATCATGTTAACGAGATTAGCATGCTAAGCTAACTTAATGCTAATATAGCTTATGATGTGGTACATCCAATGCTGGCAAAATAGATATCCTCAGATTCGACATGACGCAAGGAATTGATAGACACCAATTTTATGATTTTGTGACAAACTGTTCACAAGTTACAGCCTCTGAACCAATTATGGGTTGACCTCATTAAGTTTGCGACATCATAACTTTTTTTTTCGAGTATAGCAAAAAAATCGGGGACAGTACTTTTATGCGGCTCAGTCCGAAGATCATTTGAGTACATGTTTGGACAAAATTAGACCAATTTTGAAGGAGGAGTAGCGAAAAAACTGTTTTACATTCACTCCAATATGGCGCCCAGTCACATTGTTGATAAATAACATATGAGATATCGTTGAAATCGGCATTAGCCAAGGAATATATTGACATAAAGAAATCAAATTTCAAGCAATGTTAGCAAAAGTTATAAGCGTTTTTTCAAAAAACAATGATATCTCTGGAACACTAGGTGGCGCTGTGATCAAATTTCTCAGGTACCTTCGGGCCATGCTAATGATGATCCATACCAAATTTGGTGAAGAAATTTCAAATAGTTTAAAAGATATTGCAAATTATGACATCATTCAAAATGGCGGACACGTGGTACATCCCATCATGGCAAAATCGATATCCACGGATTTGTCATGACCCAAGGAATCGATAGACACCAAGTTTATAATTTTCTGACAAACTGTTCATAAGTTATTGGCCAAAATATGCATTTTCCATATCTCATGACCCGTAGGTGGCGCTGTTCCCAACTTTGGCATGGAACCTCAGATCATGCTTCCGATGAAGTGTACCAATTTTCGTTTCGATTGATCAAAGTTTGGCCGAGCTATAGCTTCTGAACCAATTTTGGGTCGACCTCGTTAAGTTTGCGACGTCATAACTTTTGATCAGAGAAGAATAAAAAAAATCGGGGACAGTACTTTTATGCGGCTCAGTCCGAAGATCATTTGAGTACATGTTTGGACAAAATTAGACCAATTTTGAAGGAGGAGTAGCAAAAAAACTGCATACTGTACTTTTCAAAATGGCCACTACTGTAATGGGCGGAGTCTTAATGTAAGATATTGGTTCTAATCAGCATGATGAGATGAATCAGGTGTACTAAGTTTCATTTTTCTAGATCAAAGGGTTCAAAAGTTATAACCATTTCAATGTTGAATTTTTGAACTGCTGGTGGCGCTATAGAGTTGGACCTAGAGACTCAAAAATTGCTACAATTACTTTTCATTACCATCACTACAAGTGTGCCAAATTTCATCATTTTCCTATGTATGGTTCATAGGGCTGCCATAGACTTCAAGAGGAGGAAGAAGAATAATAATAATAAATATAGCTGCAAGCAGCAATACGGGGCCAAGCCCTGCAAGGCAGAGCAAGCAACAGCCGCTGTAGCGCAATGCGGAGCCAGAAGAGCAAAACATCAGAAATTTAATGTACATCAAGCACATCAATTACAGCAGCACAGCTAGCATTTAAGCACCAACAGCAGTGCAGAGCCGGAAGGAATTTAAATTATTATTTTATACACAATTTCAAAGTCGCCCCACACTGGTCTCGAACCCACGACCACAATGGTTCGGGATTCATGACGCATGGTTGAACCACTTGCGCCACCCAGAGGACATGTTTTACAAAGCTGCAGAGGAGAGGCTTCAGTGTGTGAATGAGCACACAAAATCATGTTAACGAGATTAGCATGCTAAGCTAACTTAATGCTAATATAGCTTATGATGTGGTACATCCAATGCTGGCAAAATAGATATCCTCAGATTCGACATGACGCAAGGAATCGATAGACACCAATTTTATGATTTTGTGACAAACTGTTCACAAGTTACAGCCTCTGAACCAATTATGGGTTGACCTCATTAAGTTTGCGACATCATAACTTTTTTTTTCCAGTATAGCAAAAAAATCGGGGACAGTACTTTTATGCGGCTCAGTCCGAAGATCATTTGAGTACATGTTTGGACAAAATTAGACCAATTTTGAAGGAGGAGTAGCGAAAAAACTGTTTTACATTCACTCCAATATGGCGGCCAGTCACATTGTTGATAAATAACATATGAGATATCGTTGAAATCGGCATAAGCCAAGGAATATATTGACATAAAGAAATCAAATTTCAAGCAATGTTAGCAAAAGTTATAAGCGTTTTTTCAAAAAACAATGATATCTCTGGAACACTAGGTGGCGCTGTGATCAAATTTCTCAGGTACCTTCGGGCCATGCTAATGATGATCCATACCAAATTTGGTGAAGAAATTTCAAATAGTTTAAAAGATATTGCAAATTATGACATCATTCAAAATGGCGGACACGTGGTACATCCCATCATGGCAAAATCGATATCCACGGATTTGTCATGACCCAAGGAATCGATAGACACCAAGTTTATAATTTTCTGACAAACTGTTCATAAGTTATTGGCCAAAATATGCATTTTCCATATCTCATGACCCGTAGGTGGCGCTGTTCCCAACTTTGGCATGGAACCTCAGATCATGCTTCCGATGAAGTGTACCAATTTTCGTTTCGATTGATCAAAGTTTGGCCGAGCTATAGCTTCTGAACCAATTTTGGGTCGACCTCGTTAAGTTTGCGACGTCATAACTTTTGATCAGAGAAGAATAAAAAAAATCGGGGACAGTACTTTTATGCGGCTCAGTCCGAAGATCATTTGAGTACATGTTTGGACAAAATTAGACCAATTTTGAAGGAGGAGTAGCAAAAAAACTGCATACTGTACTTTTCAAAATGGCCACTACTGTAATGGGCGGAGTCTTAATGTAAGATATTGGTTCTAATCAGCATGATGAGATGAATCAGGTGTACTAAGTTTCATTTTTCTAGATCAAAGGGTTCAAAAGTTATAACCATTTCAATGTTGAATTTTTGAACTGCTGGTGGCGCTATAGAGTTGGACCTAGAGACTCAAAAATTGCTACAATTACTTTTCATTACCATCACTACAAGTGTGCCAAATTTCATCATTTTCCTATGTATGGTTCATAGGGCTGCCATAGACTTCAAGAGGAGGAAGAAGAATAATAATAATAAATATAGCTGCAAGCAGCAATACGGGGCCAAGCCCTGCAAGGCAGAGCAAGCAACAGCCGCTGTAGCGCAATGCGGAGCCAGAAGAGCAAAACATCAGAAATTTAATGTACATCAAGCACAGTAAGCACATCAATTAC
Organism: Abramis brama; assembly: GCA_022829085.1. Taxonomy (NCBI): domain Eukaryota; kingdom Metazoa; phylum Chordata; class Actinopteri; order Cypriniformes; family Leuciscidae; genus Abramis; species Abramis brama. Next base: position 36,698,829 of record CM040773.1, on the reverse strand, counting down.
AGCAGCACAGCTAGCATTTAAGCACCAACAGCAGTGCAGAGCCGGAAGGAATTTAAATTATTATTTTATACACAATTTCAAAGTCGCCCCACACTGGTCTCGAACCCACGACCACAATGGTTCGGGATTCATGACGCATGGTTGAACCACTTGCGCCACCCAGAGGACATGTTTTACAAAGCTGCAGAGGAGAGGCTTCAGTGTGTGAATGAGCACACAAAATCATGTTAACGAGATTAGCATGCTAAGCTAACTTAATGCTAATATAGCTTATGATGTGGTACATCCAATGCTGGCAAAATAGATATCCTCAGATTCGACATGACGCAAGGAATCGATAGACACCAATTTTATGATTTTGTGACAAACTGTTCACAAGTTACAGCCTCTGAACCAATTATGGGTTGACCTCATTAAGTTTGCGACATCATAACTTTTTTTTTCCAGTATAGCAAAAAAATCGGGGACAGTACTTTTATGCGGCTCAGTCCGAAGATCATTTGAGTACATGTTTGGACAAAATTAGACCAATTTTGAAGGAGGAGTAGCGAAAAAACTGTTTTACATTCACTCCAATATGGCGGCCAGTCACATTGTTGATAAATAACATATGAGATATCGTTGAAATCGGCATAAGCCAAGGAATATATTGACATAAAGAAATCAAATTTCAAGCAATGTTAGCAAAAGTTATAAGCGTTTTTTCAAAAAACAATGATATCTCTGGAACACTAGGTGGCGCTGTGATCAAATTTCTCAGGTACCTTCGGGCCATGCTAATGATGATCCATACCAAATTTGGTGAAGAAATTTCAAATAGTTTAAAAGATATTGCAAATTATGACATCATTCAAAATGGCGGACACGTGGTACATCCCATCATGGCAAAATCGATATCCACGGATTTGTCATGACCCAAGGAATCGATAGACACCAAGTTTATAATTTTCTGACAAACTGTTCATAAGTTATTGGCCAAAATATGCATTTTCCATATCTCATGACCCGTAGGTGGCGCTGTTCCCAACTTTGGCATGGAACCTCAGATCATGCTTCCGATGAAGTGTACCAATTTTCGTTTCGATTGATCAAAGTTTGGCCGAGCTATAGCTTCTGAACCAATTTTGGGTCGACCTCGTTAAGTTTGCGACGTCATAACTTTTGATCAGAGAAGAATAAAAAAAATCGGGGACAGTACTTTTATGCGGCTCAGTCCGAAGATCATTTGAGTACATGTTTGGACAAAATTAGACCAATTTTGAAGGAGGAGTAGCAAAAAAACTGCATACTGTACTTTTCAAAATGGCCACTACTGTAATGGGCGGAGTCTTAATGTAAGATATTGGTTCTAATCAGCATGATGAGATGAATCAGGTGTACTAAGTTTCATTTTTCTAGATCAAAGGGTTCAAAAGTTATAACCATTTCAATGTTGAATTTTTGAACTGCTGGTGGCGCTATAGAGTTGGACCTAGAGACTCAAAAATTGCTACAATTACTTTTCATTACCATCACTACAAGTGTGCCAAATTTCATCATTTTCCTATGTATGGTTCATAGGGCTGCCATAGACTTCAAGAGGAGGAAGAAGAATAATAATAATAATAAATATAGCTGCAAGCAGCAATACGGGGCCAAGCCCTGCAAGGCAGAGCAAGCAACAGCCGCTGTAGCGCAATGCGGAGCCAGAAGAGCAAAACATCAGAAATTTAATGTACATCAAGCACAGTAAGCACATCAATTACAGCAGCACAGCTAGCATTTAAGCACCAACAGCAGTGCAGAGCCGGAAGGAATTTAAATTATTATTTTATACACAATTTCAAAGTCGCCCCACACTGGTCTCGAACCCACGACCACAATGGTTCGGGATTCATGACGCATGGTTGAACCACTTGCGCCACCCAGAGGACATGTTTTACAAAGCTGCAGAGGAGAGGCTTCAGTGTGTGAATGAGCACACAAAATCATGTTAACGAGATTAGCATGCTAAGCTAACTTAATGCTAATATAGCTTATGATGTGGTACATCCAATGCTGGCAAAATAGATATCCTCAGATTCGACATGACGCAAGGAATCGATAGACACCAATTTTATGATTTTGTGACAAACTGTTCACAAGTTACAGCCTCTGAACCAATTATGGGTTGACCTCATTAAGTTTGCGACATCATAACTTTTTTTTTCCAGTATAGCAAAAAAATCGGGGACAGTACTTTTATGCGGCTCAGTCCGAAGATCATTTGAGTACATGTTTGGACAAAATTAGACCAATTTTGAAGGAGGAGTAGCGAAAAAACTGTTTTACATTCACTCCAATATGGCGGCCAGTCACATTGTTGATAAATAACATATGAGATATCGTTGAAATCGGCATAAGCCAAGGAATATATTGACATAAAGAAATCAAATTTCAAGCAATGTTAGCAAAAGTTATAAGCGTTTTTTCAAAAAACAATGATATCTCTGGAACACTAGGTGGCGCTGTGATCAAATTTCTCAGGTACCTTCGGGCCATGCTAATGATGATCCATACCAAATTTGGTGAAGAAATTTCAAATAGTTTAAAAGATATTGCAAATTATGACATCATTCAAAATGGCGGACACGTGGTACATCCCATCATGGCAAAATCGATATCCACGGATTTGTCATGACCCAAGGAATCGATAGACACCAAGTTTATAATTTTCTGACAAACTGTTCATAAGTTATTGGCCAAAATATGCATTTTCCATATCTCATGACCCGTAGGTGGCGCTGTTCCCAACTTTGGCATGGAACCTCAGATCATGCTTCCGATGAAGTGTACCAATTTTCGTTTCGATTGATCAAAGTTTGGCCGAGCTATAGCTTCTGAACCAATTTTGGGTCGACCTCGTTAAGTTTGCGACGTCATAACTTTTGATCAGAGAAGAATAAAAAAAATCGGGGACAGTACTTTTATGCGGCTCAGTCCGAAGATCATTTGAGTACATGTTTGGACAAAATTAGACCAATTTTGAAGGAGGAGTAGCAAAAAAACTGCATACTGTACTTTTCAAAATGGCCACTACTGTAATGGGCGGAGTCTTAATGTAAGATATTGGTTCTAATCAGCATGATGAGATGAATCAGGTGTACTAAGTTTCATTTTTCTAGATCAAAGGGTTCAAAAGTTATAACCATTTCAATGTTGAATTTTTGAACTGCTGGTGGCGCTATAGAGTTGGACCTAGAGACTCAAAAATTGCTACAATTACTTTTCATTACCATCACTACAAGTGTGCCAAATTTCATCATTTTCCTATGTATGGTTCATAGGGCTGCCATAGACTTCAAGAGGAGGAAGAAGAATAATAATAATAAATATAGCTGCAAGCAGCAATACGGGGCCAAGCCCTGCAAGGCAGAGCAAGCAACAGCCGCTGTAGCGCAATGCGGAGCCAGAAGAGCAAAACATCAGAAATTTAATGTACATCAAGCACAGTAAGCACATCAATTACAGCAGCACAGCTAGCATTTAAGCACCAACAGCAGTGCAGAGCCGGAAGGAATTTAAATTATTATTTTATACACAATTTCAAAGTCGCCCCACACTGGTCTCGAACCCACGACCACAATGGTTCGGGATTCATGACGCATGGTTGAACCACTTGCGCCACCCAGAGGACATGTTTTACAAAGCTGCAGAGGAGAGGCTTCAGTGTGTGAATGAGCACACAAAATCATGTTAACGAGATTAGCATGCTAAGCTAACTTAATGCTAATATAGCTTATGATGTGGTACATCCAATGCTGGCAAAATAGATATCCTCAGATTCGACATGACGCAAGGAATTGATAGACACCAATTTTATGATTTTGTGACAAACTGTTCACAAGTTACAGCCTCTGAACCAATTATGGGTTGACCTCATTAAGTTTGCGACATCATAACTTTTTTTTTCGAGTATAGCAAAAAAATCGGGGACAGTACTTTTATGCGGCTCAGTCCGAAGATCATTTGAGTACATGTTTGGACAAAATTAGACCAATTTTGAAGGAGGAGTAGCGAAAAAACTGTTTTACATTCACTCCAATATGGCGGCCAGTCACATTGTTGATAAATAACATATGAGATATCGTTGAAATCGGCATAAGCCAAGGAATATATTGACATAAAGAAATCAAATTTCAAGCAATGTTAGCAAAAGTTATAAGCGTTTTTTCAAAAAACAATGATATCTCTGGAACACTAGGTGGCGCTGTGATCAAATTTCTCAGGTACCTTCGGGCCATGCTAATGATGATCCATACCAAATTTGGTGAAGAAATTTCAAATAGTTTAAAAGATATTGCAAATTATGACATCATTCAAAATGGCGGACACGTGGTACATCCCATCATGGCAAAATCGATATCCACGGATTTGTCATGACCCAAGGAATCGATAGACACCAAGTTTATAATTTTCTGACAAACTGTTCATAAGTTATTGGCCAAAATATGCATTTTCCATATCTCATGACCCGTAGGTGGCGCTGTTCCCAACTTTGGCATGGAACCTCAGATCATGCTTCCGATGAAGTGTACCAATTTTCGTTTCGATTGATCAAAGTTTGGCCGAGCTATAGCTTCTGAACCAATTTTGGGTCGACCTCGTTAAGTTTGCGACGTCATAACTTTTGATCAGAGAAGAATAAAAAAAATCGGGGACAGTACTTTTATGCGGCTCAGTCCGAAGATCATTTGAGTACATGTTTGGACAAAATTAGACCAATTTTGAAGGAGGAGTAGCAAAAAAACTGCATACTGTACTTTTCAAAATGGCCACTACTGTAATGGGCGGAGTCTTAATGTAAGATATTGGTTCTAATCAGCATGATGAGATGAATCAGGTGTACTAAGTTTCATTTTTCTAGATCAAAGGGTTCAAAAGTTATAACCATTTCAATGTTGAATTTTTGAACTGCTGGTGGCGCTATAGAGTTGGACCTAGAGACTCAAAAATTGCTACAATTACTTTTCATTACCATCACTACAAGTGTGCCAAATTTCATCATTTTCCTATGTATGGTTCATAGGGCTGCCATAGACTTCAAGAGGAGGAAGAAGAATAATAATAATAATAATAATAAGAAAACTAACAGATACAATAGGTGCCATAGCCCCTTCGGGGCTTGGCCCCTAATAATAATAAGAAAACTAACAGATACAATAGGTGCCATAGCCCCTTCGGGGCTTGGCCCCTAATAATAAGAAAACTAACAGATACAATAGGTGCCATAGCCCCTTCGGGGCTTGGCCCCTAATAATAATAAGAAAACTAACAGATACAATAGGTGCCATAGCCCCTTCGGGGCTTGGCCCCTAAATATAGCTGCAAGCAGCAATACAGGGGCCAAGCCCTTAAACGCACCGCAAGCAGAACAAGTATGGCGCACAGCAAGCACAGCCAGCACATCATGTACATGAAGCACAACAAGTACTGTAAGCACTGCAGCGCAGCATATATTTAAGCACCAACAGCAGTGCGGAGCCAGAAGAACAAAAAGAGCAGAAATTGAATATACATGTAAATGTACATCAAGCACAGCAGCGCAGCAAGCATTTAAGCACCAAAAGCAGTGCAAAGCCGGAAGGAATTGAAATGACAACTTTATACAAAATTTTTATGTTGTTCCACACAGGACTCGAACCCACGACCGGAATGGTTCGGGAATCATGACATGTGGTTTAGCAACTTGCGCCACTCAGAGGACAAAACCGGCAGAGGAGAGGCTTCAGAGTAAGATTAAGGACAAAAAGCATGTTAACCAGATTAGCATGCTAAGCTAGCTTAATGCTAATGTAGCTTATGATTAACCTGATAGCTGAAGCTGAACATTAGAAAGAATGGCATCTGGTTTGCATGCTAACCAATTATTATGCTAAGCTAACTAGCATAAGGCAACAAACACAGGCTAGGTCAACTTCAGAGATGAATATCTCGGGAACGGTAGCAAATATCAAAAATCTGTTCAGTCATTTCTGTGCGGCACAGTCCAAAGAACAACTGATCAAATATTGGACAAAATTGAGCAAGATTTGAAGGAGGAGTAGCGAAAAAACTGTTTTTCATTTGTTCCAATATGGCGGATAGGCACATTGTTGGAAAATGACAAATGAGATACCAACGGAATCAGCATAAGCCAAGGAACATAATGATGTAAATAAATCAAAATTTGAACAATGTTTTCAAAAGTTATAAGTGTTTTTGCAAAAGAGCTAATATCTCTGGAACACTAGGTGGCGCTGTGTTCAGTCTTCTCATGTACCTTCAGGGCATTGTGTCGATCATCCATACTAAATTTTGCGAAGATATATCAAATAGTTTAAAAATTATTGCAAATTATGACAAAATTAAAAATGGCGGACATGTGGTTCATCCGATCTTGGATAATTCGGTATCCACGGATTCGGCATGATGCAAGGAATCCATAGATACCACATTCATGATTTTCTGACAAACTGTTCAAAGGTTATTGGCCAAAATAGCAATTTTTCATATCTCATTACCCGTAGGTGGCGCTGTTTCCAACTTTGGCATGGAACCTCAGGTCATGCTTCTGATGAACTGTACCAATTTTCGTTTCGATTGATGAATTTTTGGCTGAGATACAGCCTCTGAACCAATTTTGGGTCGACCTCGTTAACTTTGCGACATCATAACTTTTTTTTTTCCAGAATAGCAAAAAATTCTGTTTAGTCATTTCTGTCCGGCTCAGTTCAAAGATCATTTGAGCATATGTTTGGACAAAATTAGACCAATTTTGAAGGAGGAGTAGCGAAAAAACTGAAAACTGTACTTTTCGAAATTGCCTCTACTGTAATGGGTGGAGTCTTAATGTAAGATATTGGTTCTGATCAGCATGATGAGATGAATCAGGTGTACTAAGTTTCATTTTTCTAGATCAAAGGGTTCAAAAGTTATAACCATTTCAATGTTGAATTTTTGAACTGCTGGTGGCGCTATAGCGTTGGTCCTAGACACTCAAAAATTGCTACAATTACTTTTCATTAGCATCACTACAAGTGTGCGAAATTTCATCATTTTCCTATGTACGGTTCATAGGGCTGCCATAGACTTCCATTGGCGGAAGAAGAAGAAAATTGTTATTCTGACAATAACAATTGCTAATATAGCTGCAAGCAGCAATACAGGGGCCAAGCCCTGAAGCAGCAGCAACTCTCCCCATCACTCCCCTCCCTGCCCCTCTCCTGATCCCTGCCCCTCTCCTGACCCCTGCCCCTCTCCTGCCCCCTCTGCCCCTCTCCTGCCCTTCCTTGAATTTTTGAACTGGTGGTGGCGCTATAGAGGTGGTCCTAGAGACTCTAAAATTGGTCCAATTGCTATTCATTACAATCACTACAAGTGTGCTAAATTTGAAAAAAAAAAAAAACAGCTGTTTTAGTAGTACAAGTGAAAATGAACTCAATATGAAGATGTTTTATATAAATTTGCTGCATGTTATATTTATGGAGATCCTTTCTCAGATACACATCATGTGTGGAACTAAAACAACTTTTCCACCACTTAAGGCCACAGTACCTCTTCAGTCTGGACATGTGCCACACAGGAATCGAACCCACGACCGTAATGGTTCGGGATTCATGACACATGGTTTAACAACTTGCGCCACTCAGAGGACGTAAATTTCAAAGCTGCAGAGGAGAGGCTTCAGTGTAAGAATAAGCACACAAAAACATGTTAACGAGATTAGCATGCTAAGCTAGCTTAATGCTAATGTAGCTTATGGTTATCCTGATAGCTCTAGAGCCACATTAGAAAGAATGGCATCTGGTTAGCATGCTAACCAATTATTATGCTAAGGTAACTGGCATAAGGCAACATACACAGGCTAGGTCAAATTCGGAGATGAATATCTCAGGAACGGTAGCGAATATCAAAAATCTGTTCAGTCATTTCTGTGCAGCTCAGTCCAAAGAACATCTGATCAAATTTTGGACAAAATTGAGTAAGATTTGAAGGAGGAGTAGCGAAAAAACTGTTTTTCATTTGTTCCAATATGGCGGATAGTCACATTGTTGGAAAATGACAAATGAGATATCGACGGAATCGGCATAAGCCAAAGAATGTAATGACATAAAGAAATCAAAATTTGAACAATATTTACAAAAGTTATAAGCGTTTTTACAAAAGACCTTATATCTCTGGAACACTAGGTGGCGCTGTGCTCAATCTTCTCATGTACTTTCAGGACATTGTGTCGATGATCCATACTAAATTTTGTGAAGATATGTCAAATAGTTTAAAAGTTATTGCAAATTATGACAAAATTCAAAATGGCGGACACGTGGTACATCCCATCCTGGCAAAATCGGTATGCATGGATTTGGCATGACCCAAGGAATCCATAGATACCACATTTATGATTTTCTGACAAACTGTTCAAAAGTTATTGACCAAAATAGCTATTTTCCATATCTCATGACCCGTAGGTGGCGCTGTTCCCAACTTTGGCACGGACCCTCAAACAATGCTTCCAATCAAGTGTATCAATTTTTGTTTCGATTGATCAAACTTTGGCCGAGATACAGCCTCTACACCAATTTTGGGTCAACCTCATTAAGTTTGCGACATCATAACTTTTGAACAAAGATGAATAAAAAAAATCTGTTCAGTCATTTCTATGCGGCTCAGTCCAAAGATCATTTGAGCAAATTTTGGACAAAATTGGACAAATTTTGAAGGAGGAGTAGCGAAAAAACGGAATACTGTACTTTACAAAATGGCTACTACTGTAATGGGCGGAGTCTTAATGTAAGCTATTGATTTTGATCACCATGATGAGATGAATCAAGTGTACTAAGTTTTATTTCTCTAGATCAAAGGGTTCAAAAGTTATAACCATTTCAATGTTGAATTTTTGAACTGGTGGTGGCGCTATAGAGTTGGTCCTAGAGACACCAAATTTGGTCCAATTACTATTCATGGCTATCTCTACAACTGTGCCAAATTTCATCATTTTCCTATGTACGGTTCATAGGGCTGCCATAGACTTCCATTGGCGGAAGAAGAAGAAGAAGAAGAAGAAGAAGAATAATAAATATAGCTGCAAGCAGCAATACAGGGGCCAAGCCCTGAAGCAGCAGCAACTCTCCCCATCACTCCCCTCCCTGCCCCTCTCCTGATCCCTGCCCCTCTCCTGACCCCTGCCCCTCTCCTGCCCCCTCTGCCCCTCTCCTGCCCTTCCTTGAATTTTTGAACTGGTGGTGGCGCTATAGAGGTGGTCCTAGAGACTCTAAAATTGGTCCAATTGCTATTCATTACAATCACTACAAGTGTGCTAAATTTGAAAAAAAAAAAAAACAGCTGTTTTAGTAGTACAAGTGAAAATGAACTCAATATGAAGATGTTTTATATAAATTTGCTGCATGTTATATTTATGGAGATCCTTTCTCAGATACACATCATGTGTGGAACTAAAACAACTTTTCCACCACTTAAGGCCACAGTACCTCTTCAGTCTGGACATGTGCCACACAGGAATCGAACCCACGACCGTAATGGTTCGGGATTCATGACACATGGTTTAACAACTTGCGCCACTCAGAGGACGTAAATTTCAAAGCTGCAGAGGAGAGGCTTCAGTGTAAGAATAAGCACACAAAAACATGTTAACGAGATTAGCATGCTAAGCTAGCTTAATGCTAATGTAGCTTATGGTTATCCTGATAGCTCTAGAGCCACATTAGAAAGAATGGCATCTGGTTAGCATGCTAACCAATTATTATGCTAAGGTAACTGGCATAAGGCAACATACACAGGCTAGGTCAAATTCGGAGATGAATATCTCAGGAACGGTAGCGAATATCAAAAATCTGTTCAGTCATTTCTGTGCAGCTCAGTCCAAAGAACATCTGATCAAATTTTGGACAAAATTGAGTAAGATTTGAAGGAGGAGTAGCGAAAAAACTGTTTTTCATTTGTTCCAATATGGCGGATAGTCACATTGTTGGAAAATGACAAATGAGATATCGACGGAATCGGCATAAGCCAAAGAATGTAATGACATAAAGAAATCAAAATTTGAACAATATTTACAAAAGTTATAAGCGTTTTTACAAAAGACCTTATATCTCTGGAACACTAGGTGGCGCTGTGCTCAATCTTCTCATGTACTTTCAGGACATTGTGTCGATGATCCATACTAAATTTTGTGAAGATATGTCAAATAGTTTAAAAGTTATTGCAAATTATGACAAAATTCAAAATGGCGGACACGTGGTACATCCCATCCTGGCAAAATCGGTATGCATGGATTTGGCATGACCCAAGGAATCCATAGATACCACATTTATGATTTTCTGACAAACTGTTCAAAAGTTATTGACCAAAATAGCTATTTTCCATATCTCATGACCCGTAGGTGGCGCTGTTCCCAACTTTGGCACGGACCCTCAAACAATGCTTCCAATCAAGTGTATCAATTTTTGTTTCGATTGATCAAACTTTGGCCGAGATACAGCCTCTACACCAATTTTGGGTCAACCTCATTAAGTTTGCGACATCATAACTTTTGAACAAAGATGAATAAAAAAAATCTGTTCAGTCATTTCTATGCGGCTCAGTCCAAAGATCATTTGAGCAAATTTTGGACAAAATTGGACAAATTTTGAAGGAGGAGTAGCGAAAAAACGGAATACTGTACTTTACAAAATGGCTACTACTGTAATGGGCGGAGTCTTAATGTAAGCTATTGATTTTGATCACCATGATGAGATGAATCAAGTGTACTAAGTTTTATTTCTCTAGATCAAAGGGTTCAAAAGTTATAACCATTTCAATGTTGAATTTTTGAACTGGTGGTGGCGCTATAGAGTTGGTCCTAGAGACACCAAATTTGGTCCAATTACTATTCATGGCTATCTCTACAACTGTGCCAAATTTCATCATTTTCCTATGTACGGTTCATAGGGCTGCCATAGACTTCCATTGGCGGAAGAAGAAGAAGAAGAAGAAGAAGAAGAATAATAATAAATATAGCTGCAAGCAGCAATACAGGGGCCAAGCCGCTGTAGCACAGTAGGGCTGTAGCGCAATGCGGAGCCAGAAGAGCAAAAACAGCAGAAATAGAATGTACATGAAGAACAGATGGGTTCAGAGGTACAGATAGGATGAAATCAAAATGAACAAAAGTTCTGATGAGAACAAACACAGAATGTAGAAAAAACACATTTCTAATCCCAGTGTTAGAAACATTAGTACAGCTTTTACCCAGATGATAAAGGAGTTCAAATGACAATTTTATAATTGCCCCACACTGGTCTCGAACCCACGACCGGAATGGTTCGGGATTCATGACGCATGGTTGAACAGATTGCACCACCCAGAGGACTTGTTTTACAAAGCTTCAGAGCAGAGGCTTCAGTGTAAGAATAAGCACACAAAATCATGTTAACGAGATTAGCATGCTAAGCTAGCTTAATGCTAATGTAGCTTATGGTTAACCTGATAGCTGAAGAGCCACATTAGAAAGAATGGCATCTGGTTAGCATGCTAACCAATTATTATGATAAGTTAACTAGCATAAGGCAAAAAACACAGGCTAGGTCAACTTTGAAGATGAATATCTCGGGAACGGTAGCGAATATCAGAAATCTGTTCAGTCATTTCTGTGCGGCTCAGTCCAAAGATCATCTGATCAAATTTTGGACAAAATTGAGCAAGATTTGAAGGAGGAGTAGCGAAAAAACTGTTTTTCATTTGTTCCAATATGGCGGATAGTCACATTGTTGGAAAATGACAAATGAGATATCAACGGAATCGGCATAAGCCAAGGAACATAATGACGTAAAGAAATCAAAATTTGAACAATGTTTTCAAAAGTTATAAGCATTTTTGCAAAATACCTTATATCCATGGAACACTAGGTGGCGCTGTGTTCAATCTTCTCATGTACCTTCATGACAATGTGTCAATGATCAATGCTAATTTTTGTGAAGATATGTCAAATAGTTTAAAAGTTATTGCAAATTATGACAAAATTCAAAATGGCGGACACGTGGTACATCCCATCCTGGCAAAATCGGTATGCATGGATTTGGCATGACCCAAGGAATCCATAGATACCACATTTATGATTTTCTGACAAACTGTTCAAAAGTTATTGACCAAAATAGCTATTTTCCATATCTCATGACCCGTAGGTGGCGCTGTTCCCAACTTTGGCACGGACCCTCAAACAATGCTTCCAATCAAGTGTATCAATTTTTGTTTCGATTGATCAAACTTTGGCCGAGATACAGCCTCTACACCAATTTTGGGTCAACCTCATTAAGTTTGCGACATCATAACTTTTGAACAAAGATGAATAAAAAAAATCTGTTCAGTCATTTCTATGCGGCTCAGTCCAAAGATCATTTGAGCAAATTTTGGACAAAATTGGACAAATTTTGAAGGAGGAGTAGCGAAAAAACGGAATACTGTACTTTACAAAATGGCTACTACTGTAATGGGCGGAGTCTTAATGTAAGCTATTGATTTTGATCACCATGATGAGATGAATCAAGTGTACTAAGTTTTATTTCTCTAGATCAAAGGGTTCAAAAGTTATAACCATTTCAATGTTGAATTTTTGAACTGGTGGTGGCGCTATAGAGTTGGTCCTAGAGACACCAAATTTGGTCCAATTACTATTCATGGCTATCTCTACAACTGTGCCAAATTTCATCATTTTCCTATGTACGGTTCATAGGGCTGCCATAGACTTCCATTGGCGGAAGAAGAAGAAGAAGAAGAAGAAGAAGAATAATAATAATAAGAAAACTAACAGATACAATAGGTGCCTTGCCCCTTCGGGGCTTGGCCCCTAATAAGAAAACTAACAGATACAATAGGTGCCTTGCCCCTTCGGGGCTTGGCCCCTAAATATAGCTGCAAGCAGCAATACAGGGGCCAAGCCCTGAAGCAGCAGCAACTCTCCCCATCACTCCCCTCCCTGCCCCTCTCCTGATCCCTGCCCCTCTCCTGACCCCTGCCCCTCTCCTGCCCCCTCTGCCCCTCTCCTGCCCTTCCTTGAATTTTTGAACTGGTGGTGGCGCTATAGAGGTGGTCCTAGAGACTCTAAAATTGGTCCAATTGCTATTCATTACAATCACTACAAGTGTGCTAAATTTGAAAAAAAAAAAAAACAGCTGTTTTAGTAGTACAAGTGAAAATGAACTCAATATGAAGATGTTTTATATAAATTTGCTGCATGTTATATTTATGGAGATCCTTTCTCAGATACACATCATGTGTGGAACTAAAACAACTTTTCCACCACTTAAGGCCACAGTACCTCTTCAGTCTGGACATGTGCCACACAGGAATCGAACCCACGACCGTAATGGTTCGGGATTCATGACACATGGTTTAACAACTTGCGCCACTCAGAGGACGTAAATTTCAAAGCTGCAGAGGAGAGGCTTCAGTGTAAGAATAAGCACACAAAAACATGTTAACGAGATTAGCATGCTAAGCTAGCTTAATGCTAATGTAGCTTATGGTTATCCTGATAGCTCTAGAGCCACATTAGAAAGAATGGCATCTGGTTAGCATGCTAACCAATTATTATGCTAAGGTAACTGGCATAAGGCAACATACACAGGCTAGGTCAAATTCGGAGATGAATATCTCAGGAACGGTAGCGAATATCAAAAATCTGTTCAGTCATTTCTGTGCAGCTCAGTCCAAAGAACATCTGATCAAATTTTGGACAAAATTGAGTAAGATTTGAAGGAGGAGTAGCGAAAAAACTGTTTTTCATTTGTTCCAATATGGCGGATAGTCACATTGTTGGAAAATGACAAATGAGATATCGACGGAATCGGCATAAGCCAAAGAATGTAATGACATAAAGAAATCAAAATTTGAACAATATTTACAAAAGTTATAAGCGTTTTTACAAAAGACCTTATATCTCTGGAACACTAGGTGGCGCTGTGCTCAATCTTCTCATGTACTTTCAGGACATTGTGTCGATGATCCATACTAAATTTTGTGAAGATATGTCAAATAGTTTAAAAGTTATTGCAAATTATGACAAAATTCAAAATGGCGGACACGTGGTACATCCCATCCTGGCAAAATCGGTATGCATGGATTTGGCATGACCCAAGGAATCCATAGATACCACATTTATGATTTTCTGACAAACTGTTCAAAAGTTATTGACCAAAATAGCTATTTTCCATATCTCATGACCCGTAGGTGGCGCTGTTCCCAACTTTGGCACGGACCCTCAAACAATGCTTCCAATCAAGTGTATCAATTTTTGTTTCGATTGATCAAACTTTGGCCGAGATACAGCCTCTACACCAATTTTGGGTCAACCTCATTAAGTTTGCGACATCATAACTTTTGAACAAAGATGAATAAAAAAAATCTGTTCAGTCATTTCTATGCGGCTCAGTCCAAAGATCATTTGAGCAAATTTTGGACAAAATTGGACAAATTTTGAAGGAGGAGTAGCGAAAAAACGGAATACTGTACTTTACAAAATGGCTACTACTGTAATGGGCGGAGTCTTAATGTAAGCTATTGATTTTGATCACCATGATGAGATGAATCAAGTGTACTAAGTTTTATTTCTCTAGATCAAAGGGTTCAAAAGTTATAACCATTTCAATGTTGAATTTTTGAACTGGTGGTGGCGCTATAGAGTTGGTCCTAGAGACACCAAATTTGGTCCAATTACTATTCATGGCTATCTCTACAACTGTGCCAAATTTCATCATTTTCCTATGTACGGTTCATAGGGCTGCCATAGACTTCCATTGGCGGAAGAAGAAGAAGAAGAAGAAGAAGAAGAATAATAATAAATATAGCTGCAAGCAGCAATACAGGGGCCAAGCCCTGAAGCAGCAGCAACTCTCCCCATCACTCCCCTCCCTGCCCCTCTCCTGATCCCTGCCCCTCTCCTGACCCCTGCCCCTCTCCTGCCCCCTCTGCCCCTCTCCTGCCCTTCCTTGAATTTTTGAACTGGTGGTGGCGCTATAGAGGTGGTCCTAGAGACTCTAAAATTGGTCCAATTGCTATTCATTACAATCACTACAAGTGTGCTAAATTTGAAAAAAAAAAAAAACAGCTGTTTTAGTAGTACAAGTGAAAATGAACTCAATATGAAGATGTTTTATATAAATTTGCTGCATGTTATATTTATGGAGATCCTTTCTCAGATACACATCATGTGTGGAACTAAAACAACTTTTCCACCACTTAAGGCCACAGTACCTCTTCAGTCTGGACATGTGCCACACAGGAATCGAACCCACGACCGTAATGGTTCGGGATTCATGACACATGGTTTAACAACTTGCGCCACTCAGAGGACGTAAATTTCAAAGCTGCAGAGGAGAGGCTTCAGTGTAAGAATAAGCACACAAAAACATGTTAACGAGATTAGCATGCTAAGCTAGCTTAATGCTAATGTAGCTTATGGTTATCCTGATAGCTCTAGAGCCACATTAGAAAGAATGGCATCTGGTTAGCATGCTAACCAATTATTATGCTAAGGTAACTGGCATAAGGCAACATACACAGGCTAGGTCAAATTCGGAGATGAATATCTCAGGAACGGTAGCGAATATCAAAAATCTGTTCAGTCATTTCTGTGCAGCTCAGTCCAAAGAACATCTGATCAAATTTTGGACAAAATTGAGTAAGATTTGAAGGAGGAGTAGCGAAAAAACTGTTTTTCATTTGTTCCAATATGGCGGATAGTCACATTGTTGGAAAATGACAAATGAGATATCGACGGAATCGGCATAAGCCAAAGAATGTAATGACATAAAGAAATCAAAATTTGAACAATATTTACAAAAGTTATAAGCGTTTTTACAAAAGACCTTATATCTCTGGAACACTAGGTGGCGCTGTGCTCAATCTTCTCATGTACTTTCAGGACATTGTGTCGATGATCCATACTAAATTTTGTGAAGATATGTCAAATAGTTTAAAAGTTATTGCAAATTATGACAAAATTCAAAATGGCGGACACGTGGTACATCCCATCCTGGCAAAATCGGTATGCATGGATTTGGCATGACCCAAGGAATCCATAGATACCACATTTATGATTTTCTGACAAACTGTTCAAAAGTTATTGACCAAAATAGCTATTTTCCATATCTCATGACCCGTAGGTGGCGCTGTTCCCAACTTTGGCACGGACCCTCAAACAATGCTTCCAATCAAGTGTATCAATTTTTGTTTCGATTGATCAAACTTTGGCCGAGATACAGCCTCTACACCAATTTTGGGTCAACCTCATTAAGTTTGCGACATCATAACTTTTGAACAAAGATGAATAAAAAAAATCTGTTCAGTCATTTCTATGCGGCTCAGTCCAAAGATCATTTGAGCAAATTTTGGACAAAATTGGACAAATTTTGAAGGAGGAGTAGCGAAAAAACGGAATACTGTACTTTACAAAATGGCTACTACTGTAATGGGCGGAGTCTTAATGTAAGCTATTGATTTTGATCACCATGATGAGATGAATCAAGTGTACTAAGTTTTATTTCTCTAGATCAAAGGGTTCAAAAGTTATAACCATTTCAATGTTGAATTTTTGAACTGGTGGTGGCGCTATAGAGTTGGTCCTAGAGACACCAAATTTGGTCCAATTACTATTCATGGCTATCTCTACAACTGTGCCAAATTTCATCATTTTCCTATGTACGGTTCATAGGGCTGCCATAGACTTCCATTGGCGGAAGAAGAAGAAGAAGAAGAAGAAGAAGAATAATAATAAATATAGCTGCAAGCAGCAATACAGGGGCCAAGCCCTGAAGCAGCAGCAACTCTCCCCATCACTCCCCTCCCTGCCCCTCTCCTGATCCCTGCCCCTCTCCTGACCCCTGCCCCTCTCCTGCCCCCTCTGCCCCTCTCCTGCCCTTCCTTGAATTTTTGAACTGGTGGTGGCGCTATAGAGGTGGTCCTAGAGACTCTAAAATTGGTCCAATTGCTATTCATTACAATCACTACAAGTGTGCTAAATTTGAAAAAAAAAAAAAACAGCTGTTTTAGTAGTACAAGTGAAAATGAACTCAATATGAAGATGTTTTATATAAATTTGCTGCATGTTATATTTATGGAGATCCTTTCTCAGATACACATCATGTGTGGAACTAAAACAACTTTTCCACCACTTAAGGCCACAGTACCTCTTCAGTCTGGACATGTGCCACACAGGAATCGAACCCACGACTGTAATGGTTCGGGATTCATGACACATGGTTTAACAACTTGCGCCACTCAGAGGACGTAAATTTCAAAGCTGCAGAGGAGAGGCTTCAGTGTAAGAATAAGCACACAAAAACATGTTAACGAGATTAGCATGCTAAGCTAGCTTAATGCTAATGTAGCTTATGGTTATCCTGATAGCTCTAGAGCCACATTAGAAAGAATGGCATCTGGTTAGCATGCTAACCAATTATTATGCTAAGGTAACTGGCATAAGGCAACATACACAGGCTAGGTCAAATTCGGAGATGAATATCTCAGGAACGGTAGCGAATATCAAAAATCTGTTCAGTCATTTCTGTGCAGCTCAGTCCAAAGAACATCTGATCAAATTTTGGACAAAATTGAGTAAGATTTGAAGGAGGAGTAGCGAAAAAACTGTTTTTCATTTGTTCCAATATGGCGGATAGTCACATTGTTGGAAAATGACAAATGAGATATCGACGGAATCGGCATAAGCCAAAGAATGTAATGACATAAAGAAATCAAAATTTGAACAATATTTACAAAAGTTATAAGCGTTTTTACAAAAGACCTTATATCTCTGGAACACTAGGTGGCGCTGTGCTCAATCTTCTCATGTACTTTCAGGACATTGTGTCGATGATCCATACTAAATTTTGTGAAGATATGTCAAATAGTTTAAAAGTTATTGCAAATTATGACAAAATTCAAAATGGCGGACACGTGGTACATCCCATCCTGGCAAAATCGGTATGCATGGATTTGGCATGACCCAAGGAATCCATAGATACCACATTTATGATTTTCTGACAAACTGTTCAAAAGTTATTGACCAAAATAGCTATTTTCCATATCTCATGACCCGTAGGTGGCGCTGTTCCCAACTTTGGCACGGACCCTCAAACAATGCTTCCAATCAAGTGTATCAATTTTTGTTTCGATTGATCAAACTTTGGCCGAGATACAGCCTCTACACCAATTTTGGGTCAACCTCATTAAGTTTGCGACATCATAACTTTTGAACAAAGATGAATAAAAAAAATCTGTTCAGTCATTTCTATGCGGCTCAGTCCAAAGATCATTTGAGCAAATTTTGGACAAAATTGGACAAATTTTGAAGGAGGAGTAGCGAAAAAACGGAATACTGTACTTTACAAAATGGCTACTACTGTAATGGGCGGAGTCTTAATGTAAGCTATTGATTTTGATCACCATGATGAGATGAATCAAGTGTACTAAGTTTTATTTCTCTAGATCAAAGGGTTCAAAAGTTATAACCATTTCAATGTTGAATTTTTGAACTGGTGGTGGCGCTATAGAGTTGGTCCTAGAGACACCAAATTTGGTCCAATTACTATTCATGGCTATCTCTACAACTGTGCCAAATTTCATCATTTTCCTATGTACGGTTCATAGGGCTGCCATAGACTTCCATTGGCGGAAGAAGAAGAAGAAGAAGAAGAAGAAGAATAATAATAATAAGAAAACTAACAGATACAATAGGTGCCTTGCCCCTTCGGGGCTTGGCCCCTAATAAGAAAACTAACAGATACAATAGGTGCCTTGCCCCTTCGGGGCTTGGCCCCTAAATATAGCTGCAAGCAGCAATACAGGGGCCAAGCCCTGAAGCAGCAGCAACTCTCCCCATCACTCCCCTCCCTGCCCCTCTCCTGATCCCTGCCCCTCTCCTGACCCCTGCCCCTCTCCTGCCCCCTCTGCCCCTCTCCTGCCCTTCCTTGAATTTTTGAACTGGTGGTGGCGCTATAGAGGTGGTCCTAGAGACTCTAAAATTGGTCCAATTGCTATTCATTACAATCACTACAAGTGTGCTAAATTTGAAAAAAAAAAAAAACAGCTGTTTTAGTAGTACAAGTGAAAATGAACTCAATATGAAGATGTTTTATATAAATTTGCTGCATGTTATATTTATGGAGATCCTTTCTCAGATACACATCATGTGTGGAACTAAAACAACTTTTCCACCACTTAAGGCCACAGTACCTCTTCAGTCTGGACATGTGCCACACAGGAATCGAACCCACGACCGTAATGGTTCGGGATTCATGACACATGGTTTAACAACTTGCGCCACTCAGAGGACGTAAATTTCAAAGCTGCAGAGGAGAGGCTTCAGTGTAAGAATAAGCACACAAAAACATGTTAACGAGATTAGCATGCTAAGCTAGCTTAATGCTAATGTAGCTTATGGTTATCCTGATAGCTCTAGAGCCACATTAGAAAGAATGGCATCTGGTTAGCATGCTAACCAATTATTATGCTAAGGTAACTGGCATAAGGCAACATACACAGGCTAGGTCAAATTCGGAGATGAATATCTCAGGAACGGTAGCGAATATCAAAAATCTGTTCAGTCATTTCTGTGCAGCTCAGTCCAAAGAACATCTGATCAAATTTTGGACAAAATTGAGTAAGATTTGAAGGAGGAGTAGCGAAAAAACTGTTTTTCATTTGTTCCAATATGGCGGATAGTCACATTGTTGGAAAATGACAAATGAGATATCGACGGAATCGGCATAAGCCAAAGAATGTAATGACATAAAGAAATCAAAATTTGAACAATATTTACAAAAGTTATAAGCGTTTTTACAAAAGACCTTATATCTCTGGAACACTAGGTGGCGCTGTGCTCAATCTTCTCATGTACTTTCAGGACATTGTGTCGATGATCCATACTAAATTTTGTGAAGATATGTCAAATAGTTTAAAAGTTATTGCAAATTATGACAAAATTCAAAATGGCGGACACGTGGTACATCCCATCCTGGCAAAATCGGTATGCATGGATTTGGCATGACCCAAGGAATCCATAGATACCACATTTATGATTTTCTGACAAACTGTTCAAAAGTTATTGACCAAAATAGCTATTTTCCATATCTCATGACCCGTAGGTGGCGCTGTTCCCAACTTTGGCACGGACCCTCAAACAATGCTTCCAATCAAGTGTATCAATTTTTGTTTCGATTGATCAAACTTTGGCCGAGATACAGCCTCTACACCAATTTTGGGTCAACCTCATTAAGTTTGCGACATCATAACTTTTGAACAAAGATGAATAAAAAAAATCTGTTCAGTCATTTCTATGCGGCTCAGTCCAAAGATCATTTGAGCAAATTTTGGACAAAATTGGACAAATTTTGAAGGAGGAGTAGCGAAAAAACGGAATACTGTACTTTACAAAATGGCTACTACTGTAATGGGCGGAGTCTTAATGTAAGCTATTGATTTTGATCACCATGATGAGATGAATCAAGTGTACTAAGTTTTATTTCTCTAGATCAAAGGGTTCAAAAGTTATAACCATTTCAATGTTGAATTTTTGAACTGGTGGTGGCGCTATAGAGTTGGTCCTAGAGACACCAAATTTGGTCCAATTACTATTCATGGCTATCTCTACAACTGTGCCAAATTTCATCATTTTCCTATGTACGGTTCATAGGGCTGCCATAGACTTCCATTGGCGGAAGAAGAAGAAGAAGAAGAAGAAGAAGAAGAATAATAATAAGAAAACTAACAGATACAATAGGTGCCTTGCCCCTTCGGGGCTTGGCCCCTAAATATAGCTGCAAGCAGCAATACGGGGCCAAGCCCTGCAAGGCAGAGCAAGCAACAGCCGCTGTAGCGCAATGCGGAGCCAGAAGAGCAAAACATCAGAAATTTAATGTACATCAAGCACATCAATTACAGCAGCACAGCTAGCATTTAAGCACCAACAGCAGTGCAGAGCCGGAAGGAATTTAAATTATTATTTTATACACAATTTCAAAGTCGCCCCACACTGGTCTCGAACCCACGACCACAATGGTTCGGGATTCATGACGCATGGTTGAACCACTTGCGCCACCCAGAGGACATGTTTTACAAAGCTGCAGAGGAGAGGCTTCAGTGTGTGAATGAGCACACAAAATCATGTTAACGAGATTAGCATGCTAAGCTAACTTAATGCTAATATAGCTTATGATGTGGTACATCCAATGCTGGCAAAATAGATATCCTCAGATTCGACATGACGCAAGGAATCGATAGACACCAATTTTATGATTTTGTGACAAACTGTTCACAAGTTACAGCCTCTGAACCAATTATGGGTTGACCTCATTAAGTTTGCGACATCATAACTTTTTTTTTCCAGTATAGCAAAAAAATCGGGGACAGTACTTTTATGCGGCTCAGTCCGAAGATCATTTGAGTACATGTTTGGACAAAATTAGACCAATTTTGAAGGAGGAGTAGCGAAAAAACTGTTTTACATTCACTCCAATATGGCGGCCAGTCACATTGTTGATAAATAACATATGAGATATCGTTGAAATCGGCATAAGCCAAGGAATATATTGACATAAAGAAATCAAATTTCAAGCAATGTTAGCAAAAGTTATAAGCGTTTTTTCAAAAAACAATGATATCTCTGGAACACTAGGTGGCGCTGTGATCAAATTTCTCAGGTACCTTCGGGCCATGCTAATGATGATCCATACCAAATTTGGTGAAGAAATTTCAAATAGTTTAAAAGATATTGCAAATTATGACATCATTCAAAATGGCGGACACGTGGTACATCCCATCATGGCAAAATCGATATCCACGGATTTGTCATGACCCAAGGAATCGATAGACACCAAGTTTATAATTTTCTGACAAACTGTTCATAAGTTATTGGCCAAAATATGCATTTTCCATATCTCATGACCCGTAGGTGGCGCTGTTCCCAACTTTGGCATGGAACCTCAGATCATGCTTCCGATGAAGTGTACCAATTTTCGTTTCGATTGATCAAAGTTTGGCCGAGCTATAGCTTCTGAACCAATTTTGGGTCGACCTCGTTAAGTTTGCGACGTCATAACTTTTGATCAGAGAAGAATAAAAAAAATCGGGGACAGTACTTTTATGCGGCTCAGTCCGAAGATCATTTGAGTACATGTTTGGACAAAATTAGACCAATTTTGAAGGAGGAGTAGCAAAAAAACTGCATACTGTACTTTTCAAAATGGCCACTACTGTAATGGGCGGAGTCTTAATGTAAGATATTGGTTCTAATCAGCATGATGAGATGAATCAGGTGTACTAAGTTTCATTTTTCTAGATCAAAGGGTTCAAAAGTTATAACCATTTCAATGTTGAATTTTTGAACTGCTGGTGGCGCTATAGAGTTGGACCTAGAGACTCAAAAATTGCTACAATTACTTTTCATTACCATCACTACAAGTGTGCCAAATTTCATCATTTTCCTATGTATGGTTCATAGGGCTGCCATAGACTTCAAGAGGAGGAAGAAGAATAATAATAATAATAATAATAAGAAAACTAACAGATACAATAGGTGCCATAGCCCCTTCGGGGCTTGGCCCCTAATAAGAAAACTAACAGATACAATAGGTGCCATAGCCCCTTCGGGGCTTGGCCCCTAAATATAGCTGCAAGCAGCAATACAGGGGCCAAGCCCTGAAGCAGCAGCAACTCTCCCCATCACTCCCCTCCCTGCCCCTCTCCTGATCCCTGCCCCTCTCCTGACCCCTGCCCCTCTCCTGCCCCCTCTGCCCCTCTCCTGCCCTTCCTTGAATTTTTGAACTGGTGGTGGCGCTATAGAGGTGGTCCTAGAGACTCTAAAATTGGTCCAATTGCTATTCATTACAATCACTACAAGTGTGCTAAATTTGAAAAAAAAAAAAAACAGCTGTTTTAGTAGTACAAGTGAAAATGAACTCAATATGAAGATGTTTTATATAAATTTGCTGCATGTTATATTTATGGAGATCCTTTCTCAGATACACATCATGTGTGGAACTAAAACAACTTTTCCACCACTTAAGGCCACAGTACCTCTTCAGTCTGGACATGTGCCACACAGGAATCAAACCCACGACCGTAATGGTTCGGGATTCATGACACATGGTTTAACAACTTGCGCCACTCAGAGGACGTAAATTTCAAAGCTGCAGAGGAGAGGCTTCAGTGTAAGAATAAGCACACAAAAACATGTTAACGAGATTAGCATGCTAAGCTAGCTTAATGCTAATGTAGCTTATGGTTATCCTGATAGCTCTAGAGCCACATTAGAAAGAATGGCATCTGGTTAGCATGCTAACCAATTATTATGCTAAGGTAACTGGCATAAGGCAACATACACAGGCTAGGTCAAATTCGGAGATGAATATCTCAGGAACGGTAGCGAATATCAAAAATCTGTTCAGTCATTTCTGTGCAGCTCAGTCCAAAGAACATCTGATCAAATTTTGGACAAAATTGAGTAAGATTTGAAGGAGGAGTAGCGAAAAAACTGTTTTTCATTTGTTCCAATATGGCGGATAGTCACATTGTTGGAAAATGACAAATGAGATATCGACGGAATCGGCATAAGCCAAAGAATGTAATGACATAAAGAAATCAAAATTTGAACAATATTTACAAAAGTTATAAGCGTTTTTACAAAAGACCTTATATCTCTGGAACACTAGGTGGCGCTGTGCTCAATCTTCTCATGTACTTTCAGGACATTGTGTCGATGATCCATACTAAATTTTGTGAAGATATGTCAAATAGTTTAAAAGTTATTGCAAATTATGACAAAATTCAAAATGGCGGACACGTGGTACATCCCATCCTGGCAAAATCGGTATGCATGGATTTGGCATGACCCAAGGAATCCATAGATACCACATTTATGATTTTCTGACAAACTGTTCAAAAGTTATTGACCAAAATAGCTATTTTCCATATCTCATGACCCGTAGGTGGCGCTGTTCCCAACTTTGGCACGGACCCTCAAACAATGCTTCCAATCAAGTGTATCAATTTTTGTTTCGATTGATCAAACTTTGGCCGAGATACAGCCTCTACACCAATTTTGGGTCAACCTCATTAAGTTTGCGACATCATAACTTTTGAACAAAGATGAATAAAAAAAATCTGTTCAGTCATTTCTATGCGGCTCAGTCCAAAGATCATTTGAGCAAATTTTGGACAAAATTGGACAAATTTTGAAGGAGGAGTAGCGAAAAAACGGAATACTGTACTGTACAAAATGGCTACTACTGTAATGGGCGGAGTCTTAATGTAAGCTATTGATTTTGATCACCATGATGAGATGAATCAAGTGTACTAAGTTTTATTTCTCTAGATCAAAGGGTTCAAAAGTTATAACCATTTCAATGTTGAATTTTTGAACTGGTGGTGGCGCTATAGAGTTGGTCCTAGAGACACCAAATTTGGTCCAATTACTATTCATGGCTATCTCTACAACTGTGCCAAATTTCATCATTTTCCTATGTACGGTTCATAGGGCTGCCATAGACTTCCATTGGCGGAAGAAGAAGAAGAAGAAGAAGAAGAAGAATAATAATAATAAGAAAACTAACAGATACAATAGGTGCCTTGCCCCTTCGGGGCTTGGCCCCTAATAATAAGAAAACTAACAGATACAATAGGTGCCTTGCCCCTTCGGGGCTTGGCCCCTAATAATAAGAAAACTAACAGATACAATAGGTGCCTTGCCCCTTCGGGGCTTGGCCCCTAATAATAATAATAATAATAAGAAAACTAACAGATACAATAGGTGCCTTGCCCCTTCGGGGCTTGGCCCCTAAATACATAAAAAAAGACACTTGCTTGACACTGTACTAGAGCCTTTTTATTTATTGTTTTGTAGCCTGCAATGAGGCGCTCGGTATCTTCATCGGACCCTACAAGATAAACACGGTACTTTTTTGGCACAACATAAACCCATTAATATTACGAGACAATAAAATACAACTTTAATTAGGGTTAAACATTTGAATTCTTACACTTAAAAACTGAGGGCGCATCTCCGTTGCTGCATCCGACTGCCAGGTTTACATCACCATCATCACCGCAAAGCTCCTCCCTCCCGCACGCAATGGGTTGTGGGCAATATTAGCCGTTAGAGTGTGCATTGATCTGCACTTCGAATTCTAACCGGAAATAGTAGACCATCCGGGTATCTTTGGAATACTCATTTCAACATGCTACGATTTGGGACGTACTAATTCTAGTTTCGCATACTATTTAGGACGGATAGTATGCGAATTGGGACTCGGCAACAGACTTGAGACTTGTGTGCAGCGTGACAGTTACAAGTGAAAGCTGACAACAGCGGGAAGAGTTTATGTGAACCAAAGCTGACGCAGCGGGAAGAGCATGTGTGCAATTTTATTTTGTGCTGTAGTGAAGAGCTACTGTGAATGCGCAGTGGCCGCACCTTTTGTTTATTTTTCTTTTGCTTTAAATAAAGCGCTGTACGAGTCCCAGTCACGCCGACCCTGTCTTTTTCCTTCTCACACACACTGAACCTCATCACAGTCTGTATATTCAGCACTTGCATACTGTAAAAATACAGTAGTCCAACTGCAAAAGAAAAAAGGTTACAGTAAAAAAAAACTCTAAATGAAAAGCATGTTACAGTCACTCAGAAGAGTTGTGCAACTTTTATTGTTAAAGCTAGTTATAAATACTGTAACCAAACCCTAACAGAAAACCTTATGCGCTTTTAAAAAGTGTAGAAACAGGGCCGCTCACTCCCTTTGGACACATATGTGTTTCTGGATATCTGTCATAAACCGCAACACTTCTGTCATCTCTCAATGATATTTCATCTCATTTACATGTTAAACGAATAACACATAATAACAAAGTCTGCACTGTATTGTATGTTGTGTTGCTACATCCCAAAACACACCTTGAGAACTGTGTTATAAATTAAGACACAGACAGTCACGTTTGGTTAAAATGATTTGCATTTACGACAACACATAAATTTGCAACAAAAATATTACTTTTAAGTATACGAGTCATTCCACCGAAGGGGTGACATTTGCTGGTTGTAACTCTTCCAAATTAGATTTAATTTTTTATCTTTTTTTCAACACTGAATCTAATAACTTTGCTTCTTCCCAGTCTGAATGAGTTTTTACAGCGGTAGGTCACACAAGTTTACGTGGTGAGTTAATTGAAATCCTTCTTAAGGAGTTTGGTCTGCTCTTTCCGAATATTTCAATTTACAGAAATATTCGATTTGCAGTCTTGTGCTTCTTCAGAATGTTCTGAAGTTCCCCGTTTACATCAGAAACTGTTGCGTGAGGAAAGCAGCATGTAGTTGTGTCTCTGCTGCTAATGTTTCTGATAATGGTGCCATTTGCTTGTTGCAACTCTTCCAAATTAGTCGTCTTCTTTTTATTTTCATCACCTAATAACACACATATTTCATTGTGTGTATTGGTCAATCTCTGGTAACTGTCGGCCAAACCAATCTCATTGCTTTGCTGCTACGAAAAGTCCCATAGCCTTTCAATGAGGGTGTCAAGACTTTTGTACAATTATGGTGCGTTAAAATCCTCCTGGGAAGTCGTGTTTACTCATGCTAACACACATGCTAACTAATGCTAGCAACGTGTTAAATCATGCTAGCAATATGCTAAAACATGCTGGCAATATGTTTAAATAATGCTAACAACATGCAAATCATGCTAGCAACATTCTAAAACATGTTAACAAAATGCTGAATAATGCTAGCAACATGTTAAATTATGTTTACAAAATGATAATCATGTTAACAATATGTTAAAAAAGGCTAGCAATGTATTAAACAATGTTAGCAAAATATGATAAAAATGCAATAGGGGCCGGCTGCAGACTTTACTCCAGTGTTGTGATCTAACAGACACCCGGTAGAGTAACATGATTAAGTTACAGCAATAAAGTCCAGCAAGATAAAGTTGTTTTATGCGAAACCAGACCTTCATCTACAGATCAAGTACAATAATAGTAACATTGAATCATCTTGGAGAGAGTTTCATCGTGTTAACTGTCGTAAGTTCATAACCGAACGCGCTGTTTGAATGCTGAATGAAGAATGATTGACAGCCGCAGCTGAGGGAAACGTGTACGTGATCTTGAATTGAACGACTTAAATATTAATTTCTATCTCACATTATACTATATAATGGCTTCAGAACACTTATAATATTGTGCACGAAAACTTTATGGTGCTTTATAATGTTTGTGTGCATTTTGTGGGGCTTAACAATAACACAGAATAGTATACGCACAATATCGGATTTGGATCGCGTATCGTTACACCCCTAATGTTAACCCATCACAATACCAGCCATCACTGATCACAATTGCTCTTTACATTAGTTATATGTAGATGTGTGGACAAGATGTCCGTGGCTTTGTGCAGGGACAATACCAGGTGTTCCTTTAAGTGTTATAGGTGACCATTATCCTCCCAAGTCGGCTAAAACTATGAATGTCTGGCTCATGGATCGACAGGCATATTTGTGATGGAGACCCACCAAAGTCCACAGGCACACAAGAGGAACATGCGCTGCACAAGCAGCCTTTTGCCTCTTCTCACATATCGCTGCTTTTGCCTCCCCAAATTTTTTTACAGCAATCATATCGCTCAGGACGTCTTGTCCGAGAAATGTCTCTGCAGCGATCTCTCTACAGTAGTCTACAGAGCGAATGTGAGAGCACAAACTGTAGCTTAATCCACTCCGCTGAGCCAACAACTGATACTGCACACATTCCTCTAGCTCACATCTAACTTGATGTATTTTTCCCCATGTTTTTCTCAGGACATGGACCGGCACAGAAAACCCATGTCCAGTTTTTTTGCACGGAAAATATGACATTTGTCTCATCGACAGTAACACTCTGCAGATGACAGGCCTGAGTGATGTCGTGAGACAAATCGGCATGTCTCCTCAAAAGGTGTGTGTTATAATTCTTCTTGAGGAGACTAAGATTGGAATGGGGACACCTGAGAGACTTCCCATAAACCTCTGCAACACCCTGCACTGGTTGCCGTGCATACAAGTGGTCTTGTGATGGCCCAGGCTCGGCTGATGGAGTGACACGAGGCGGGTCAGGCTCGGCTGATGGAGTGGCACGAGGCGGGTCAGGCTCGGCTGACGGAGTAGCACGAGGCGGGTCAGGCTCGGCTGACGGAGTGGCACGAGGCGGGTCAGGCTCGGCTGATGGAGTGGCACGAGGGGGGTCAGGCTCGGCTGATGGAGTGGCACGAGGCGGGTCAGGCTCGGCTGATGGAGTGGCACGAGGCGGGTCAGGCTCGGCTGATGGAGTGACACGAGGCGGGTCAGGCTCGGCTGATGGAGTGGCACGAGGCGGGTCAGGCTCGGCTGACGGAGTAGCACGAGGCGGGTCAGGCTCGGCTGACGGAGTGGCACGAGGCGGGTCAGGCTGCATAGACTGTGAGATCAGTTGATTATAACACAAGACCAAGTGCCTTTCCATGTCCACTCTTCTTATAATGGTCCGTGAACAGTGGGGGCAGTGGTAATGCCACACAGCACGGCATGGTAATCTGCATCTGTGTAAAATTTGGCCTGACAAAAAAATTAAACAACTAACAGAACAAAAAAAATAAGGGAAATAAATATGTGTAAAAACCCTTCGACTTTTAGGGTGACAACATACCGTTAAAATGTAAAGAGTGCTGCATCCTTCATGCTAATCCTAGCCCTGGAAGTGAGTGAGAAGTCAGCCTGGGAAGTCACCTCTGGGAGAAAATAAACCGTTTATAAACCATACTCACAAATTCTTAAAGGGACAGTAAGTGGGATTTTCTCCCATCTAGTGGTGAAATTGTATTTTGCAATCAAATGAATAGTGCTCTCTAGCGCCTCGCATTTTCAAATGTGTGTTGCATCTACGGTAGCCATTATGTACCAAAAAGCTATGACAGGAACAGGATGTCCTCTAATAGCACTTCATCGAGTTTTCCTTCGGGTGAACTGGTTTGTTATTTCAAACAAACTACAACTTGACACAACGAACAAACGAATGTTACAGTTTTGAACAAACAAAACTTACAACCTTGTTTATAGGGCCTTCTCTACTTTACTCAATAGTAGAGATACTACTTTGATACTATACCTTGAAATGTGCTGGGTTTTTTATTTTTTTTTATTTTTGATGTGCACAAATAAATGACAGGTACCATAAGATTTTCTTGTTGCTGTTCCTTTTTTTTCTTCGTTCATGCATGTTACGAATGCATGAATGAATGAATAAATGAATGAATGAATGAATGAATGAAACATTTATGTATGACTTGAGCAATACATAAATAAATAAATAAATAAATCTATCAATTTTCAATACCACAGGGAAGAACTTATAGGCCTATTGTCATATAGATATTTTTATCTATTATTTTCTTTTTTTTTTTTGTCCATCCATTTAAAATCTAGGAAATCATTACTTTCTTCTGAAGAGATCACTTTACATAATGACATATTCAATTAAGGCTTTTTATTCATTTATAAACATTGCTCAATTACCATTGCAAATCTCACCTAAATGTTTGCTCACTCAGTGTATGGGATAATTATTGGGATAATGTGATAATTATTGGGATAATTTTGTTATAATTGCACAAGATAGCTTGTTTTTACTATATTTTATGTAGCCTAATAATTTCACAGTAAATCTCCAAATTAATGTAGAAACATCATAAAGACAGTATATTTCAAATAATTGTTTAATGGCATATTTTTATGAATGAAGTGTTATTTGATTCTGATGTCACTGCTGCACTGTCACATGTGGATCCCACACGCGTCCCATTTTCTCACAACTCTTAACGTTCATTTAAGACTTTATTTAACTAATTTAAGACTGCTCTCATGCGGATACTCAAAGCGAAAGCGCGAAAGAGAAGTCGAGTCTGGCGCGCGTTTTGTCAGCATCACAGGACAGCGCGCATTCTCTTTTGTATTTTCTCGCTTGCATGGTTAGAAGCATTTGCATGAAGAAGAACGTGATTATATAATGTAACGCTAGCCAAAGGATGACAGAAAAAAATGCTGCTTTAATTGCGTTAAATATTTTTAACGTGTTAAACTGATAAACATTAATCGCACGCGTTGCATTGACAGAAGCACGGACATAACCGATGTGTTTATGTGAATGCGCGGCAAGACGGACGTTGTGACAATGTTTTCGTGTGTATTTGACTGTAAGCGCATCAATGAAAAATAGGCAGCATTATGTGGACGCACTGGGAATAAGGCACGGGAATAAAGTCACACGCAAACGCAACCTCCGCAATTCAACGCCGAAAACTTATGATTTGCATTTTTATTATAAATTTGTGCGCATTATTTGTTGTTATTAGAGACTTCTGACGATCCGAGATTGATGGTAAAAATTGTTTTTTTACACAGCACCCCTGCTCTCGCCAGAAGCACCCCAGGGTGCCGCGTCACCCCGCTGGGAAACGCTGGTCTATATAGGCTAATAAAAAAATAAAAATAAAAAAGCCTGTAATTAGACCTTAACATTGACTTACCTGTCGAGAAGAAAGCAGGAAACTTCAGCGTCTCTTTTGAAAGCTTTCTCCTGCATTAGCTATCCCGACATTAATAACCCTTGTTATTGTAATCTCCGATCACGTTTTCTTTTACGGTCTTATTGTGGACTTTTTCGACAAAGAGGACTCGTTATCCTGTGACTTAACCGTGCAGTGCAGCCTTTT
Source organism: Abramis brama (assembly GCA_022829085.1). NCBI lineage: Eukaryota > Metazoa > Chordata > Actinopteri > Cypriniformes > Leuciscidae > Abramis > Abramis brama. Next base: position 36,668,069 of record CM040773.1, on the reverse strand, counting down.
AAACTTGCCGCGGCAGTGACAAGCGCCTCTCACTGCTCTGCTCCGTTTCTGCTGGTTTCAGTCACGTGACGCGGGCTCTGAACGAAAACGCGTTGTGGAAACGCGTTGGCCTAGTACTTTTTGTCCCTCTCTGCTATTATAGTTTTTCAAGATGGCGGAACTACATGGAAGCCTCCGTGGACCTACCCGTCCTATGTATATAAAGATAATAAATTCTTCGTTTACGAGGATAAGTCAGATCATTGGCAGAGGTATTTGTACACCATTGAGGACATATTTATGAATAAAAATATTGATTTTAGATAATAAAATACCTAAAAAGTTACTTATTGTCCCTTTAAAGGAGACATATCATGCTTTTAAATTGTTCCTTTTTACATATAAATCATACATTTGTAATCTATATAAAGCGGAACTGCAATGCTTGGGTCTGAATTCCTCATTATTATAGCTCCACAAGCCCCCTTTCTACCCTTTTTCTGACGTGCGTCTGACAGCAACTCGTTTTGGTGCGGTCTCTTTAAATAAAATTTAGACACTTCATACCCCGCCCCCTCTCCAGGTTGCAGAGGTTCAACTCCACCCCGTTCGGCCATTTTTGTAGTCTGATAGCAAAGATAGGATTATCTAGCGGCACATAAACTTTTTATTCACACGTTATTAACAAAATGTCAACAACGGAAGACTTGTCCAGCCAGCCTTACATGTGCGAGCCAGAGTCGGAGCCGGAGCGAGATAAAAATGAAGACGACGAACCTGTAGAACAACGTCTTCATATGGATGTATCGCAATGGTGTGTTACTGTATTTAACTGTTACACATGAAACTTTGGTCTTCCGACCTTTTACCACCATGTCGATTTATTTTGATTAGTATGTGCGAGGGAGAGAGAGCAAGACAGCGTCTAGTTTGGAGACGGTGATGTCTTGTTTACACTTTCTGAAGAGAGAGAGTGAGCGCGCGCGCGCGACCGGGTCTCTCTCTCTCTGCTCGTTCTTTTAGTCAAACATGCGCCACAAGCGCGGCAGTTCATCTACATTAGACGGTGTAATAAAGCGTGTGGGTTACTACATCCAACAACCGAACATTTTAACTTACCCTCTCGTAACTTCTGCATCCTTTAGCTTGGACTACAAAATTGCAGCGAGAAATAATAATGGCGGATTGCTCGAAGTGTTGGGCCGGAAGTCAATGTCCTTATTTGGCAGTTCCCCTGCAAATACTGTGACGTGATAGTTCAAAAAACGTCATAGATAACAGAAAAATCGGAACAGGTTGAAAAATATGACCAAAACAGAATATAAAGATATCAACGAAGCACCTGAAGAGAATAATTTCATCTTTTCTGTACTTCTAAACACTCCAAATATACAACAAAATGCATTTAAGGGCTAAAAAAGTGCATTTAGCATGATATGTCCCCTTTAAACTGTTCCCAAGGTTTAAGAAATAATTTCCACGGATTAATGATAGCTTGTAAACCTTTAAAATACAGCCCTATGTGAGCTACAGTTATGATATTTGCTATTGTTGAAGCCGTCAGTCTGCATTATTTTAACTTATTTTCACAATAATCATGTTTAACCATGGCATTTGTTATGGTAAAACTACATTACCCATGATGCTGTACAGAAAATATTCCACTAATCAGGGAGTCGAAACATGCCAAGTCAGAATATCTCTTTAGCTCCGCCCACTTCCATGAAGCAATTGCCGTAATCGAGTCGATCTGCATACACTCTCAAATACGTCAATATTTGAATATACTGTATAAAAGCATTTCTGCTCTTCTGCTGTAAACTTTCCCATTAATGAATGGCGTTTCCATCAAAATGATCTCGATGTGAAATAAACATTTCAGACTGAATATTATTCACTGATTGATGGAAGATTTGCTGATCTCATGAGTTTCTGTGACAGTTACTGCTGGTCATTTCTCTCTCTTTAACAATCTGCAATTGGATGGACATGTAATATCACAGACGGAGAAAGATCACGTGTTCTGAGAGAATCCCAACAGGATGATTGTGAATCTGCAACATTATTCCCATTGAGGAGAATCAGCAAAAACACACTTCAGTTGTTCAGCTGAAATACTTATTAATCATACCCTCTTTTCACATTTTACATGGAAATAATAACCAACCTGTTACTGGAAGCACATATAGTTTAGGACATTTAGATAAACGTTATTACTTACATTATCTGACAGTTTCAGCGTATAAACCTGGAATAGATTAACATTTATCATTTCTCATGCTTATAAGTGTCTTGTTTGAGACGATGGATTAGGTGTTTGTTGAAGATTGAGAAGGAGTTCAGTGTTTCTGAAGTGAAGATTCTGATAGAGACTCATTATAATGGAAACACTCGGCGGCGCTTATTCACTGTAGTTACTTCATTATTATTCAATTCAACAATAACCTACTTATTATCTTCATACATTCATAGAACAAATGCTTTGTGATATTTAAGGATATTTTATGGAAACACTTAAATCAACATTTAACACTCAATGACTGTCACGATCCACTAGGAAACGCAGGAGAAGTAGATCCAAGTGCAGTATGTAAATTTATTAAGGGAAATCCATTACTCAAATCCAGTCCAGGCAGGGGTCAAAACCAAAGTAGCAATCCAACATAGGTACAAGACAATGGCAAGAACAGAACTTGGAAGTGGTGTGATACAAACAAGGACTCCGTAACAAACACTGACACAAACAGGATATATATACACAGACACTAACAAGGTGAGGGGAAACAGCTGAGTGCAATGATGATGGGGAACACCTGAGTGCAAGGTCGTGATAGCCAGACAGGATGATGGGAAACGTAGTTCAATGTATAAGTAACACTGGGGAAGGAGGACATCTACTGGACAACCGGGGAACACAAACCCAACACTGTGACAATGACAACTTAAACCTTTAAGACAAACCGACATGAGCTCTCGGCACAGTCAACATCATTATTTAATCTACAAATGTATTTAATGCACAAATATGAAGAAGATTTGCACTACACATCTTGTACTGTCAGTGTTTACTTGACTTGTTATCAATGTACTGTATTTGCATAATACAATGAGCATAGTGTATACAAACTTATACACATTATTTTGCTTTAAAACAATGTTTGTGTTGTGATTCAGGCAGAGCTGCACTGTACAAATGATTTTTTGGTGAAGTAAATACTACTGAAAAAAAAAACAATGTAATTTACATGAAAAAGTTAGTCCAGGCAAGAATTAAAAAAACTAAGTAAATTCCATATCAGAACTTAATTCAAGCGAGTAGAAATGAAAGCGTAAATATCAACTCAATAAAATTAAGTAAAAATTACTCAACTTTTCTGATACTGGGGTTCCCATCATGCACTGGACCTTGAATAATTAATGAGGTTCATTTTTCACTGTTTTCCAGCTGTATTTACACTGTTTTATCATTGCTTTTGTTGTCAGGATTAGTAACTTGCCATTTTGTGACATTTCGAGTAAATTTTCTACAGTCTGCTTTATTTAGTTCATTACAACAATCTGAAATGCCACTTCTGCTCTTATTTGCATGTTTGTAAGTGTATAATTTTTACTGTTTCTTTTAATAATGAAAATAAATGCAACATTTGAAATAACTATTTCATTGTTATAAATATAAATGATCATTATTTAAGCAATTCATATTTCCATTGAAAAGATTGTCCTAGTATTGTTTTTTACATCATTGTTACTTATATTTAATATAGTATATAATATAGTTATTAATACAATATAATTGTTAATCATTTTTTAATTAGATTTTTAATTATATTTCTTTCTCTTTTTTTTGCCTTCCCTATTTTTTTTATTTATTTTTTTTTGTCTAAAATATAAAGGTTGAGAATAGTGTGACAGGGTTGAAGACTGTAACTGGTTTGAAGGAAGCATTGCCTTCAGTTTTATATATGTTGTATTATTATTTTTTCTTCTCATATAGTGCTCTTCTTTCTGGATCAACATATCTGCAGTTGTCATGAATTTGGTCAATAGGCTATCTTTACTGAAACATGACTATTTAATTTTTTTTTTATTAATATTATCCATAAATGAAATGGAAAAACTCAACCCTGTCTCAGTTTTCAACCCCTGTAGACTATATAAGGCAGCAATGAAATAAGTAGGCTACATTGTATACTTTTTTTTTTAAAATAATAATTTTCCATCTTAATTTGACAGCTTGAATATAATTGGATATTAATTGGCCTAAAAAATAAAAAGTTTGATATACTTACCATCTTATGAAACACTGTTAAAGTGGCCTTTTTTAATTTTTTATTTATTGAACATAAACGCAAATACAAAGTTAAATCTCAAAACAGAATCAACCAACAATATATATATATATATATATATATATATATATATATATATATATATATATATATATATATATATATATATATAATTTAAACAGTAGACAAAAAGCCAGTGAAAGCAAGTTAAATACAGAGCAAGTAAAATAAACAGACAAAAATAAATAAATAATAATAAATTGAGCCAGGTGTTGTCAAAGAGGCCTAAATGATATCATTTCTGGTAAATAATGTCATATATATTGGCGTGACGGGATTGAATTCAGACTGAGGGACATCACTTTATAGTCTTTTTTTTATCAAATATCAGATCTTGCATTTTTTTGGAAAAACGTTTTTCACAAGAAAGTAACACAAATAAAACCTTTCAAAATTGCCACAAAACAATTACACTGTGTACAATTTTCTAAGTACAAATTCAGTGAAGTACCTCAGGGACCTGACAAAATGCTTAGTAATAGAATGGAATAATAGAAATAAGACATTATTTTATGATAAAAATGGTTTAAATGCAATCATTTTGCATTCATTATTGACATGCCAAAGTATTGTGGAAAGCTTTTAATATTTTATTTTGGTGAACCAACACTTTAATAAGTCTAGGCCGGGGTACTGAAATATTACCGAATCCCAACAGAACCGCAGGAACAGACTTTTGTTTTGTAGTTAGATAAAAACGTCACAAAACGTCACTCTACGTCATCGCAGTACAGCGCGTAAGGAGGAGCCTCCCAAATGATCAATACCTAAACACAATATTGGGTTTGAAAAATAAGAAAGCTAAAAAATGTGTCTCAATCTGTAAACATTTTCAAATTTTTGTTTAACTTTTGAATTTGTCGCTGTTTATGTATGTATTTAATATGTATTTATCTGCTTTACTTGTTGTAATTGTAATTGTAATCTTAAAATCAATAAAAAAATAATAATAATAATAAAAAAAAAAAGCCTCCCAAATGATTACTTTCATTTTTAACTCGTGAAATAATGGCGTCGCCACCAGGGGCGGTTCTAAGGTCAGTGGAGGCTTTAGCACAACCTATTTTTATTTAGAGGAATTCATTAATTATAAAAGCGATTTAAGTGAATAAAAAAAAGATAGGCTTATTGTATTAGTGAAATAATTGTAACTATTCGGAAATAATAATTTATTTTTTAATTATGCATGCATTCTCTCTAAATGAATCAAGGGAATTATAGCATATTTTCAATTCAAAAAGGCAAATTTTAATAAATAAATAAAAAAGTTGAGTAATTTGCGTCACCGGACACTGTCGGTAGTTGAACATTTCTATTTTAAAACCGTTAAATGTTTATCTACTTACATTTTACCAGGCATTCGTTCACTTCTTTAATCATTTTGACATTGATGAGCTATAGACCGCTGAACTTTTAGTCATCCTATAACAACAAACAGAGCAGTGCGTAATGAAGCACATCAGAGCAGTATCAAGAACATCAAATACATTGGAGTGAATCCTTTATTTGCATCTTAAGGTTATTGCCAATAATGACAGGTTTGCGAAAGTGTAGAGTTCGCGCAAAACACATCTTCAGCACAGCGACTCATTTAAACGCCTCTGATTGGCCGATGCGTTCAACAGACATGTTTGTGATTGGCTACAATGCTCAACACTGCAAACGCACGTCGTAAGTTCCTTTAATGCAAAGGGGAAATTATAAATAAAACTGTAATATGCACTTTTCATGGTAATCGCGGCTAATGTAATCTTATTCACATTTTTTTTTTTCTGATTAATTGTTTTGCTCTATGAGAAAGACAAGGGAACAAAATATTCGGGGCTTTACTAAAAACATTCGGGGCTTAAGCCCCCTTAGCCCCAACATTATGAAGCTGCAGACTCGGAGCCTGCTGCATCTACAGTCCCGCACCCAGAGTCCCGCATTCCAAGACCCCTCGTTTTTCGATGACATCCAAATGCCATTGAAAACATTACGATGCAATATTACGGTCTCTTTTTATTCAAAGTTATCCAAATAAATATTTGCGTTCCCTGCTTAATGCATGTGCCAAAACAAAAATCATTGTGTTCTCAAACTAATTACCCAGTATTTATTTTTTGAGCGTGGGTGTAATTGAAAGAAAATTACTGATGTAAGGGATACAAATACAGATTGAACTATCTTCTGAAAAATATTATGTGATATTATATTGCTATATAATGTTTTAGTTTGTTTTTGTACAATGTTTCAAATTCCATTTTTTCTTTCAGTTCAACCTATAATGGTCTATTAACATTATACCATGCTAACATTACAAAACCTGTTTTTTGATATTTTGAATGTAAAGCAAAACTCAAATAATAGACAAAACACCAAAACAATTCTGTACTTTATTTAACGATCACCTTGATCACCGTCATTGCTGTGAACAGGACAAAGCAAAGAAAAAAGGAAGCTTTGGATAAAAGCGTCTGCTAAATGAATAAATGTAAAATGTAATGTAAATGCTTAAGGTAAAATAATTACTTTCTGGTAGGCAAATGTTGTTTCTTTTCTCATTCTTTTTGCAATCACCCTGTCAAATTCCTCAACTTCACTAAAATAAAAGATGAATGCCATTGTCAAAAATATTGTGTAATAATAAATAATATTTTTATTGTTTTATATTGTAAATGGCTGGCAACTTCATATCACAGTTAAATTAACATTGATCCATTTTAATACTTACGTTTTATAAGAACTAATTTAAGTATAGACTACAAAAATTATATAAAGTAAAATAATTACTCCGGAATTAATTCAATTTATAGTTTTAGGAGAAAAGGTCCGATAATTAAAAAAAGGTAAAAAGGTAAATCTGATTAAATAATTAATGATGACATTCTTTGATATTAACAGACTTAATGTATTTAATTGGTCTACTTTAATGTCAACTAATTTTAATCAAATTTTTACCCTTGTCTACAAAAAGGCTAACGTTAGCTATCAAAATATTTTCAGGGGGGAAAAGGCGAAAAAACATACATTAACGGCTCAAATTGTGTTACAAACTATCTTTACAAATATTAAATGGACTATTCATATGTTGGTGTATCGATGAGCTATAAAGTAGTTTGATTAAAAAAGAAATCATTGAATAAAATTGAAGATACTCACGTTACGGTTATTCACGTGTTTATCCCATAGACTGTAAAGGTTTATCTATGTGTTTATCCGATCCAATTTGATAGGAGGTGCTGTCTCGAAAAACGAGGGGTCTGAGAATGCGGGACATGCAGCAAGCTCCGAGTCTGCAGCTTCATAGCCCAGCCCAGCGCCGCCCCTGAGAGTAACAACAGATCACTTTTACTCCACTGAATCTGCGTTCAACCTGGTGAAAAAAAAGTATACTTTATTATATTTGAAATATATTCCCTTTTTCAATAGTACATTGCAAATATATTTAAAAAAATATACTATCTTTAAATATATTAAAAGTATATTAGCATCATGCTTTTTATCTATTTTTATAATACAACTTTTAACACACTTTAAAATAATAGTACTTTAGTATATTTTCTAAAAATATATTTAAAAGCAAGCATACTTTTAACATATTTCTAACAAGTGCACTATAAGTTCATTGGTAATAAATATATGCTTAATTACACTTTTAAGAAATATGCTTAAAACAAGCATACTTTCGATATATTTCTAACAAGTGCACTATAAGTACATTGGTAATAAATATATGATTAATTACACTTTTAAGAAATATGCTAAAAACAAGCACACTTTTAACATATTTCTAAAAAGTACACTACAAGTCCTTTTAAGTTTTTGTGTATTTAAAGAAAACATACTTATGTTGATCTACTTAAAATAGATTTGAGTATGCAGTGTACAAATGGCTACTTTTGTAATTGTGATTTAAGTATTTTTAATTTAAGTTTATACAATGTTAAAGATAGGCACAATGTACAATAAACACAAATCCATTACAAATCAATCACACCATTGGAACACACAAGAAAATGTGTTTTCTACTGTACAGAAAGTGGCAGCTACTGGATTGTGATGTCACAAGTGGCCGTTTAACATGCAGCCAAGTAAACACTGGCTATATTGCATGGCCAAAAATGGAAGTTCACTCACTAGGGTAGGTAATCCTGTTCAGAAACACTTTTTTTTATACTGGGTGAAATGGTCCTTCCATCCTGAGAGTAGTCAATACATTATGTGTTCAGAAAAAGGAATGAAAAAAATCAGACCTCTGTAGCAGCTGCAGGACAGTAAAAACTCTGACCAATCACTGCCATTCGGTACGAATGTAAAGAACCAATCAGATGCCTTCATGTCTCGTGCCCGAGCCCCACTGCGTGCGCTGCCCTGCGTGCACTCATCTAGTGATGGCAAAATCGAGGCCTCGTGAACCAATGAAACAGTTGAACCAAATGTGCCATATTGTTTCGAGGCTTCGAATCAATCCGACACCCGTCTCAACGGTGACACCTAGTGGTCACTTGCAGGTGTTGATCTGAAACAACCTTGACGAGCCATTAAAAAAATGTGTTGTTTTTTTATTATTATAATGTTCTAATATGTGAAGCTTGTAACCTATAGGCTCCTCACTGTGCATAATGTTATTTTGGTCATGAAAAATGAATATTAATAAAAGAAATCAAGCCACAATGTCTCACTTTTTTAGAGATTTTTATTCAAAAATATTAATTTATCTGCTGTGGAAGGACTTAGCCTACTTCTTTTTTTACAGATAATTTCTCCAGCCTTTGAAAAAATCCTCTCACAAAAACCCACGAGGTCAAAATGCGTTTATTTCACTTTTATACAGATGTGCGATTGTGTGGTCTGTTCCCGACCGTTCCAATCAAACGCTGATTCGGCGGACCACACCTGATGAAACACTTAGTGAAACACTTCGAGGCTTCGTTTGGTCATAGTCACGTGACATGGGTGTTTCGAATCACGCTTCGGATCAGTGTTTCGACACATCTGCGCTTCGGGATCTCGCAAAGCTTCGGAACGACTGTTTCGCTTCAGCCATCCTTACACTCATCACATGTCACCGTTCCGGAAACATTCAGCTCACTACACCGAAAAGCAGGAGTTTGCGGCACAATGGAAGATAAAATGCAGCAAAATCTACCAATGCCAGGTTTGCTGGTAACTGCTCGCCCTGATAAAAAGCCTAAAAAAAAGAAAATCGGAGGCAGAAAAGGCTGCAACGAAACAGGCACTGGATAAAGCCAGAGAACAAACTTGCGTCAACATTGCAGCATTTGAATGGTGGAGATAACTGAGGGAGCAAAAGTGATGAAAAGCGATGCCGAGGTTGCGTTCTTTCTGCTGAACAGGTAATTATTTGTTTTGCTTCGGGGGGATTTGTTATTTCCATGATATATGTTACGTTAGGCCACGTAGCTACTTTTGTAGCTAGTGCTAACTAGCAATGCTAACATTAGCTTCTCTGTCGGTGTAAGCCAGTTGCGTTACAGGTCTGCTTATCTGACTTTTAGGACATGCCATTTTGAACATATTGCACAGCCATAGTCGCAAGTGTCTGCATTATAATTGTGATAAAATGACGTTAATATTGCTTATAAACGGGACAACTGTGGTGATGTGGCATATGTGTTTTGTTAGCTACGAGAAGAAATGTTTGTTACTGTGTGAAATGGAAACAAAGTTTTGTTGTCATTCTTTGTGTGTCTTTGAGATGCAGTAATTATTGTCAGATGTGTAATTGTGATATTCTTCCTAAAGGTAAATCACTGCCAAAGGAGTAGATCACCACAGCAGACGACGCCTCATGCAAAGCCTGACCTGTCAGCCATCCCTGGACACTCCTTTTCTTATATATATTTATTTCTTATTTATTATATGTAAATACAGATTGTTTATGACAATCAAAAGCAGCGAAAGTACAGATACTTGTGTAAAAAAGTATTTCTCTTAGGTCTCTCTTGTTCGTTTTTAAAAAAAAAATAAAAAAAAAAGTGTTATACCACATTCATTGTCATTATTCATTTAGCATGTAAGGAGGTAAGAAAAGTAATAGCTTGTTTATGCTGAAATGGTAAAGGAAAGGCATTTATCGTTTCAAAATATTTATTCCAACATGACAAAAATACTCTGCTTTCCTGTGACCTGCAGCTGACTCCGACTGTGGATGCGCGTTCATGTTTGTGGGGGCGTAGCTTTGGACGGAGTACTGACGGGAGGGGGTGGAGCTTAGAAGAGGTGCCGCTTTCAAATCTTGCTAGCTCTCCAAGAGGTGCCGCTTTCAAATCTTGCTAGCTCTCCAACATAGCTTTAAAGTATATTGTACAAAGTATAGCTAAGTAATATTTGTTTATTAATGTGCATTTGTTATTGAAGACAAAGTGTGCTATTTGTAGTATTTGGATTAAGCCAAAGGTATTACGGAGAATATCATTTTTACTCAAAAATAATAGACTTGTATATTGCTCGTAATGATTTTGTAATGTACTTGTAACACAGATAAAGTACACTTTATTATCACTTATCAAGTATGTAAATAGTCCCTACACAGGCATAAACTTAAAGTATACTAAGTATACTTGAAGTTGTTCCAATTTAGCACACAAAAGTACACTAAATAGACTTAAAGTTATGCTTTACTACAATTTAAATACAACTAAAATATACTTAGTACAAAATTAGTTGTTTCAAAATAGCACACTTAAAGTTAACTAATCCTTAACACACTTGAAGTATACTTATAATTAGTGTGGCTGCAAGTATACTTAGTATATATTTTTAATAAATTTACGGTATATTTCTTGTATGTTTCGAAGACACTTGTAATTAATTTGTAATGTACTTGTAACACAAATAAAGTACACTTTAATACACTAATCAAGTATGTAACTAGTCCCTACACAGGCATATACTTAAAATATACTAAATATACTTAAAGTTGTTCCAATTTAGTACACAAAAGTACACTAAATACATTTAAAGTTATGCTTTACTACAACTTCATTACTACTAAAATATACTTAGTACAAAATTAGTTGTTTCAAAATAGCACACTTTAAGTTAACTAATCATTAACACACTTGAAGTATACTAATAATTAGTCTGGCTTCAAGTATACTTAACATATTTTTTTTTCACCAGGGCATCTTTGGGCAAAAATTGAAAATGAAGCATGTCTCTATTTCTTTTCTTTTATTATTGTTGACGAGCTTACGCCTGCATGGTAAGACATGTATCCACATTACTATCTCCTTTCCCGGTAAAACTAACGACAAAGTTTCATAATATGCTCTATTAGCTTTATATTCAACGTTTGTATTTTACTCCATCAATGTAACGTTTGTCTGATCTCTTTTCTGGTCTACGATATAGTTCTATAAACGAGACTGTTAGTTAGAAATAGTGTGGGAATGTGCGGAAACTGCTGGATTTCAAGTGACTTCTCGCAACAGTGCTAAAAATAAACGAGTGAGAGCGTGTTATTTTCTATATGTCATGTTATTGCCAGATATGGTGATGCTAGCCTACTGCACAGGGGCGGATCTAGAAAAATATTTATGGGGTGGCGAGAGGGGGGCAGGAATTTTTGAGGGGTGGCAAAATATGGCAGACGTATATATACTAAATTTAATCACAGTTAAATTGGCCATAACTTTTAATTTGTTGCTGCCAATAGGGATAGGTATCATTTGGAGTGCTGTCAGTACAGAGAACAACCACAAAAATCGGTGTTGCCTACACCGAGTTATCCTCTTTTTAAAATTTGCACCCTGTTGACTTAAATGGGGCAAGTTTTAAACCTGCTTTTTGCCTCTTAACATCCTTGATGTGTCATTACAAGTGCCCAGCTAATGTGAGTGATTCCTTCAGAGTGAACACGGGTGAATCTGACTGCAGTAGATGTGAAAGATATGAATAAAAGTGATGTTATTTCAGCAAGCGCACATACCTGTATTTACATCCTGTTTTCGGTCAAAGTCCATAGTAATCGATTGTCGAGTTCACGCGCATTGGTTTAGTACCTATGATCATGTGCGTGAACTCGACAATTGATTACTATGGACTTTGACCGAAAACAGGATGTAAATACAGGTATGAGCGCTGGCTAAATAAATATCATTTTTATCCATATCTTTCACATCTACTGCAGTCAGATTGACCCGCGTTCACTCCGAAGGAATCACTCACATGACCTGTGCACTTGTAATGACACATCAAGGATGTTAAGAGGCTAAAAGCAGGTTTAAAACTTGCCCCATTGAAGTCAACAGGGTGCAAATTTTAAAAAGAGGATAACACGGTGTAGGCAACACCAATGTCGTTGTTCTCTGTATTGACAGCACTCCAAATGTTCAAAAAAATGAGCTCAATGTTAAAATTGACCGGAGTTCTCCTTTAACATATGTACAGCCACAGTATTACTACAAATAAGTCAGACAGAAACATCAAAAGAAATACATAAAAAAAGACACTTGCATGACACTGTACTAGAGCCTTTTTATTTATTGTTTTGTAGCCTGCAATGAGGCGCTCGGTATCTTCATCGGACCCTACAAGATAAACACGGTACTTTTTTGGCACAACATAAACCCATTAATATTACGAGACAATAAAATATAACTTTAATTAGGGTTAAACATTTGAATTCTTACACTTAAAAACTGAGGGCGCATCTCCGTTGCTGCATCCGACTGCCAGGTTTACATCACCATCATCACCGCAAAGCTCCTCCCTCCCGCACGCAATGGGTTGTGGGCAATATTAGCCGTTAGAGTGTGCATTGATCTGCACTTCGAATTCTAACCGGAAATAGTAGACCATCCGGGTATCTTTGGAACACTCATTTCAACATGCTACGATTTGGGACGTACTAATTCTAGTTTCGCATACTATTTAGGACGGATAGTATGCGAATTGGGACTCGGCAATGGTTTCGAGAAACAGTCGTGACTAGCTAGTTGATTTCTCCAACGATGCATCGTACGAACAAACGCACCCCTGAACAGTCGAGGACAGGAGGACAGGAAGTCGACAAAAACTCATTTTTGAGGACATCTTAATGTAGCCGACTGCAACTGCAAAGGAAAAAAGCAAGCAAGCATTTGTTTTGTTTTTAGCACTTTATACTTTATTGAGGTGTCCATTCTTTTGTTTTAGATATTTTGAAGTAGGCTAAAAATAATAATTGCATAATTATTAAACAGGTAGTTCACCCAAAATAGAAAATTCTGTCATTTATTACTCTCCATCATGTCGTTCCAAACCCGTAAGACTTTTACTCATCTTCGCAACACAAATGAAGAACTTTTTGATGAAACTGAGAGATTTCTTTCCCTCCATTGACAGCTACACAACTACCACTTTGATGCTTCGAAAAAAAGTTCATAAAAAGATTATAAAACTAGACTTATCCATATGAATTGAGCAGTTTAATCAGCTTTTTTCACTGTGCTCCTATATTTCTTTGTGTGCTCCTAATTTTTTTCATTTAGGAGCACATGTTCTCCTTGGGGAAAAAGTTAGCGTAGAGCCCTGTACTGTGAGTAAATGTTGATACCTGTGCATAAACTGAAATGTGCATTGAATGTAGTGTAAGTAGTTAACATGCAATTTGATTTAAGTGTAAGATTGAAACAGTAAAAATGATAAAGATTAAAATGATAAACGTTCCATTGTACCTTAATGTTTTGGGAAAGGGCACAATTTTCTTACATATTATTATGGGTAATACTCATAATATTAATGTGTTGTAAGAGAACATAAGTTGAACATAAGTTGTTCAAGATCCTCCATGAGACTCGTGTATTTTTGTCTGATAAGTGAAAGTGTAAATCAGTGATGTTCTTCTGTGTTACATTATAAATCCAGACATCTACTCACAATCTTTATGATGTCTAGAAAAATATTTTCAAAGCACTATTATGCATTTATTTGACTAATGTTAATTGTTTCTTCTCCAGGTGTGTCTGGTGTTGATCCAGAAGAAGTGCCAGTGGAGAAGGGATATTCAGTCACTCTAAACACTGGTGTTCAAACAAACCAACAATACCTGATTATGTGGTTTTATAATGTCATTCCCATCGCTCAAATCCCTGGAGATCAGCGTGATATCTGTACAGATTTTCGGTGTAAAGAGAGATTCAGAGGCAGACTGAAGCTGGATCATCAGACTGGATCTCTGACCATCATGAACACCAGAAACACAGACTCTGGAGATTATAAACTACAGATCATCAGCAGCAGCAACAGCATCAGTGTAAAGATCTTCATTGTTTCTGATTATGGTGAGTCTTCATGTTTAAAAGCAAGTCTTGTCCATTTAAATCACTTCATTAAAGTGTTTAGTACTTTTGCAGTGACATTCAGGAGTGTTTTCTCTTTACCTGTATATTAATTCACACACAGCGTAAAGATAATTTCTACAAAAACACATTTATTCTTAAACTGTAATTTATAGCTTTAACTTCATATTCAGTGCATTATGATTTAAAGTGTACTTGTTCTTCTATTGGTGGTAGTTTAACTGTTTTGTTCTGGTGAAGATGTCAGCTTCTCGTCATATCATCCATCCATTTCAAAGCATTTATTATTTATTGATCCGTGTACCTTCAGATAAATTGTGTTCTCGTTTTTGTCTTAATCGGAAAAACAAAGAAATCGTTCATTTATCACATATTTACGGAAGCGTATTGCATTCACTTGAGGAAAAAAAAATCTACTCTGTTTTTCTGAATTAATGACTTAATTATCTCAGAATTACGAGATAATTTTTCATGAATAAAAAGTTTTTGCTCTGTTTTTCTGAATTAATGACTTAATTATCTCAGAATTCTGAGATAATTAAGTCATTAATTCAGAAAAACAGAGCAATTTTTTTAAAATGAAAAATTATCTCATAATTCTGAGATAATTAAGTCGTTAACTCAGAAAAACAGAAAAAAATATTTTTTTATGAAAAATGTTCTCATAATTCTGAGATAATTAAGTCATTAATTCAGAAAAACAGAGCAAATATTTTTATTTCAAGAAAAAATTATCTCAGAATTCTGAGATAATTAAGTCATTAATTCAGAAAAACAGAGCAAAAAAATTTGTTTTCATTAAAATGATCTCGTAATTCTGAGATAATTAAGTCGTTAATTCAGAAAAACAGAGTAGATTTTTTTTCCTCAAGTGAATGCAATACGCTTCCGTACATATTCGACCCTTCTCATGAACGTAAAAAAAAACGCAAATCTTTTTTTTTTTTTTTCATATTTTTGTTTGTGTTTTCATCAAACTTTGTTGTAATCCGCCAAATGGAAAGACAGTAAAGCCAAACTGCATAAACACGTTGTATTTTTCCATCTCTACACGGGCGGGAATAAAACGCCTCTTTCCGCTGATTGGTCAAGCAAAGATCAAGCCGTGATGTCATCAGTTGTTACTAGTGTGAGTCACTGTGGGTGAATAAAACTGTTATTTAATTGTAAGATTAAAATAATAACAATAACATTTTTATTCTTCCATTGTATCTTAATGTTTTGGGAAATGGCACAATTTCCTGGAGTATCATAATATTCATGGTTGTATGATGTTAATGAAATAAATGTTCATTGTGAATCCAGACATATCTCTCTACTCACAATCTTTATGATATGTAAAAAAGTTTTTTCAAAGCACTATTATGCATTTGTTTGGCTAATGTTAATTGTTTCTTCTTCAGATGTGTCTGGTGTTGATAAAGTGTCAGTGATGGAGGGAGATTCAGTCACTCTAAACACTAGTGTTCAAACACACCAACAAGACAGAATTAGATGGTATAATAATGGCATTCGCATCGCTCTAATCACTGGAGATCTCAGTCAGATCTGTACAGATGTTCAGTGTAATGAAGGTACTGAGAGATTCAGAGGCAGACTGAAGCTGGATCATCAGACTGGATCTCTGACCATCATGAACACCAGAAACACAGACTCTGGAGAATATACACTAGTGATCATCAGCATCATCGGCAGCTTCAGCATCAGCAACAGCCACAGATTCAGTGTACACGTACAGTTCTTCAGTGATATAGTTCATGGTGAGTTTTCATGTTTAAAAGCAAGTCTTGTCCATTTAAATCAAATCATTAATGTGTTTAATACTTTTGCAGTGACATTCAGGAGTGTTTTCTATTTTTCTTTATCTATATTTATTTGAAACAGCCTAAGTTTCTAAGTACATACACTACCAGAGAAAAGTTTGGGATCGGTAAGATTTTTTATGTTTTTGAAAGAAATCTCTTCCGCTCACCAAGGCTGCATTTATTCGATTAAAAAACAAATACAAAATAATAATAATAATATTGTGAAATATGATTACTGTGTAAAACAGCTGTTTTTTGTGTGTTTTTGTTTCTATGTGTTATTTATTTAAAATAAATGTTGTTCTTTTGAACTTTCTATTCATCAAAGTAAATGTAAAAAATGTAAAATAACTATTTTCAACTTTGATAATTATATGAATGTTTTTTGAGCATCAAATCATCATATTAGAATGATTTCTGAAGGATCATGTGACACTTAAGACTGGAGTAATGATGCTGAAAATTCAGCTTTGATCACCGGAATAAAGTAAAGTTTAAAATATATTAAAATAGAAACCCATTATTTTAAATTTCCATAACAATAATATTTTTTAACAAAAAAAAAAAAAAAAAAATGCAGCCTTGGTGAGCAGAAGAGACTTAATGTAATATATAAAATATAAATATTAAAAATAATAAAAAAATCTTACCAAAACTATCGACTGGTAGTGTATAAAAACACATTTACTCTTAAACTGTAATTTATAGCTTTAACTTTAAATTCAGTGCTTTATGATTTAAAACAAACTAGTTTTTCTATTGGTGGTAGTTTAACTGTTTTGTTCTGGTCAATATCATTTCTTATCACCTTTTATTATCATCAGTTTAAATACATCTATTTTTTTCTTCTTCTTTGTTCACCAAGAATCCAAAGTGCAGTGGGTTTGAAGTTAACAAAAAAAATATGTTCATAAAATATTTATATCAAGCCAGTAAATGTTTTCATTGAGGTCATGTTTGACAAAATAATTATTCACATGCAAAAAAAAAGTTACTGTTATTAAAGGGATAGGTCGCCCCAAAAATGAAAATTCTGTCATCATTTACTCACCCTCAAGTTGTTTCAAACCTGTAAGAATTTCTTTTTTCTGCTGAACACAAAAGAAGATATTTTGAAAAATGTCAGTAACCAGACAGTCGATGGACCCCATTGACTTCCATAGTATTTTTTTCCTACAGTAGACACGTGTAGAAATAAATATCAGACAAAACTATTGTTGATTTATAAGTTACTTTCTTAATAACAATGACTGTCTGTCTTTAACTCTTTAACTCTTCCAGATCGAGATGCAGGTCTGACTCCATCCTTTCCAAGAAAATATGGAGATGTTGCTATTCCTGTAGCTGTAGCTGTTGCTGTTATTCTTCTGATTGTTGCTGTGATTTACTGTTATTGCAAGCGCAGAGTAAGAAGGAACGGTGAGTGTAACATACAAATTATTTAATAAGATGGAAATATGAGATTTAAAAACCTCTTTAAAAGATGTGAGAATTTTCAATATTTTACTCTAATCTAAGTAAAGTGTTTAATAGAGTTTGTTGTTTTTCCTCCAGAAGCGAACAGGACGGAGCGTGATAAACAGGTGAGAAACCACATCAACTGAATCTGTCTGACTGCAAAACAGATTCACATCTGTGCGCTCAATAAATGTTTGTGTGTGATTTACATTTTATAGTATTATATACTTAGAGTAATTTATTTAAATAATATTTCAAGTATTTAAATGTGCAGGTTGTTTAGGAAACATGAATTATTCTAATAAATGTGAAGAGAAACATCCTACATTTTAAGATATTTCGTTATTTTTTGCGATTCCAAGCCTTTGTGTAACTCAAACATCAATCCGGTTTATTTCTTTTTCTTTCTGTTTATCTGTGTTTTTTTATAAACAGGCAAGTGGAGCTGAAGACTCGTCTCCTGATCAGAGAGACACTTTTCTGATGAATAATCTCAGTGACTCAAACCTTAATCAGACTGAGGCTGAGGCGGCCAATGAGACGCCTACATAACACTATTGTTTTGATACTTTCATTAAAGGGATACTCCACCGTATTTTCATATTAAACTATGTTATTCCCTTAACTAAGACGAGTTGATACATACCTCTCTCGTCTCAGTGCGTGCACTAAATCGCTCTGTCTTGCGCGAAACTTTGTTAGCACTTAGCTTAGCCCAGTTCATTCAATATGGGCCAAGCAGAGAAGCAACCAGACACCTTGACGTTTTCCCTATTTAAATACAGTTACTTGAGTAGTGTAACTTGACCTAGGACGGTGACACAAAACAAAACGTTGCGCTTTTCTAAGCGTGTAAAATGGATAACTATATTGTATGGCGGAATACCATAGCAAGTGCTTGTGAGCACTTCGACTTGGGCGCAGTAATATCTTCACTAGAGGGAGCGGGGGCCGGTGAGAGGATTTTTCACGAGTGAAGATATTACTGCTCACAAACACTTGCTATGGTATTTCGCCATACAATATAGTTATCCATTTTACACGCTTAGAAAAGCGCAACGTTTTGTTTTGTGTCACCGTCCTAGGTCGAGTTACACTACTCGAGTAACTGTATTTAAATAGGGAAAACGTCAAGGTGTCTGGTTGCTTCTCTGCTTGGCCCATATTGAATGAACTGGGCTAAGCTAAGTGCTAACACAGTTTCGCGCAAGACAGAGCGATTTAGTGCACGCACTGAGACGAGAGAGGTATGTATCAACTCGTCTTAGTTAAGGGAATAACATAGTTTAATATGAAAATACGGTGGAGTATCCCTTTAAAAGAGAAGATGGGAAACAAGAGAAGAAACTCACATCGCTCACAGAGAAAGAGTGTCACGATACCAAGATTTCTTTAGTTGGCACCAATACTAGAGACATTTCACCTTGATACCAATTTTAACTAATTCAAAATAGTTCATTTATTAGTTATTTAAATAAGTAGCCTAAATATATTTTAAAATATGCAAACATTGCTTCAGAAAAGGCAAACGATTAATTAGTAAGAAACAAAGGAGAACATTACCATTACCTCCAATAGTACAGAGAGCGCTTGAGGATTTTCAGGGTATTTAAATGTTTATTAAAGCTGCTAAATGGACTCGGACAGAAACAGTCAGGAAGTGATTTCTCCGTTTCTCTGTAATCTGTAAAGACCCCCTGAAATCATAATATGAGTTTTAGCTTTCAGTATGAATATGTTAGCCTTAAGGTTATAAATAAGTTAATGCGCTCCGGAAGAATGGCAAAATTTGCATTTAGGAGATATAAGCTTTCAAAACTTAGTCTCTCACTTCCGCTAAAATGGATCACGGGTTTTTATGACATCACCGCAGACTTCAGCTTCTCATCACATCTTCTGTCCAATCAAACGCTCTCTAGAATCTAAAGCTCCGCCCCCTATGTTATAAACACCACCTGGCCAAAGCCACCGTTGACACATCAGGGAGCAATATGTGTTGGAGATGTGTGTTCACTTACTCAAACGCTCGAGTTTTATTCTGTTTTCCAACTGTACGGTGATTAAGAATGAAATGGCTGGAGTTTATTCACACCTCTACTATTGAATCCAATGTATCATCAGCGCTGGGATTCGCTACATGGTGCTGTCAAGTACTAATTAAAGTCTGTGAGGTAAACTAAACGCTATTGGCTATTTGAAAAGGGGGAGGGGCCATTCAATATGTCCCGCCTTAGCTTCCTGTTTGAGTGGAAATTACATCAAGGCATCAAACAAACCTGCGCGTTCCACGGCCCTTCAGTGGGACTTCAATAACAGCAGCATTTACACTGCAAGACCTGCAGGGGTTTTTTTTTTTCTGCTTATGTTTATATTCATTTATAACAGGTTGTGAACATGAATACTTTATCAAGATGAACATTTTGAACAGCTTCAAGTAATTCCATACTGACGGAGAAGCTGTCAGTCAAACAACACACAGGTCACGCCAATACTACTGATACTGCTAATGTTATATTTACAATTTCAGTATTAGCATCTTGACAACACTACAGAGGAACATCCCTGATGAAAACACCAGTATGACGTTATTTCTAACATTAATGTTACTCTAAGCTTTTTTTTCAGCAGAAAATGTTTAAGTTTATGAAGCACTTTGTTTGCGGTGTCGTATCTTTGTGGTTAAAGTGTAAAAGGTTCAAATCCTGCAAGGGTTGATCCATGAAATATCACCATTGTGTCCTTGATCAAACTCTGAATCTCAGGAACTGAACCTGTAAAACTGCACTGAACAAAATGCCTAATATGAGTTTATGTAATGTATTTTTTATATATTATCTTCCATAAGTGTTACTGACTGTTGCATAAGCCTTCTACTGGTATTAAGCATATTTCAGATACTGGTAAAACAACAATATGCATTTTGTATCATAAAGCACGTTTTGTCTTCGTTAAATGTGCAAAAAGTTAATTGCTTTTATTTGTAATTTGTTTTAACAAATGTCTTGAAACATGTAACCTTTTATGAAGCATTTGAGATGGCATGCTGATCTTTTTTTTTTTTTACTGTTAACGTTAATTATTCATTATTCATATCATTAAGCATTAAGCAACTTTCTGAGTTTTTGCAGAACTATGCCACCTCTGGCGGCAAGCGAAACGAGACACCCCTCGCTGCAGCCTGTAGCACGATGACGTAGTTGGATTATGATCCAATACGTACTGGACGCGCATGCGCGGTGGTGCGTTTTGGTCTGTAGCCTACAAATAATAATAATAAAATAAAAATGAATTTAAGTTAAATATAAATGATCACTTGAGTGACAACTGCGTGATCTGACTGATGTGATCAGTTTGTATATTAAACTTAAATTCAGGTTTTTTTATTTTTATTTTTTATGTAGGCATGGCATGATGTATGTATAAAACTCCATTGCTATAGAAACAAAGACGCTAAAATGCAATCATGCAATGAGCCTCTACTAACGTTACCTATTGTGAAATTGATATTTTTATATTTGCTATTAGTATTATTATCCATACTGTAAAATCCTTATGTTTTTATTCAACTATGTGTGGGCCTAATGAAAAATACGGGACAAATCCTGTCCATTATTGATTTGATACGGGACACATCATCTTACTTGTACGGGACGATTTCGTATTTTAAGGGACCTTACAGAGCACTGTGGAAAAATATAGCCATTAAAGAAGGAACTCTTACCAGGCAAAATATCATTAAGCACTTTTTTTCTGACAAGATTTAGTTTCTTGATGCTATTATGTTGTGCGTTTGCGAATGTGTAGCCTACTGGTATTTTAAGTTGTTTACAGACCGTAGGCTATTGTAGGCCTACCTCTTAAAATTACAGAGACAATTACTTGACTCATTTTTGCTTTCACTCAACAGAAAATATGACCTGAATAAAATAAAATGGCTTTATTTTAAAATGTTCTGTATACACGCATTAAATTTAAAATGTTGTAAAATTAACTATTTTGCATGTATGTAGAGAGAAACTAGGAAAGCATCACATTTATCTAAATAATTACTTATTCATCAATAATTTGGCTACTTATTACTATTTATCAGTAGGCTACTACTAAACAGGTTAGAACATCATCTCACTTAAAGGAACACTCCACCGTTTTTTGAAATAGGGCTTATTCACCTTCTTTCCTACATTTAGATAGGTGGGCAAATGCATTTTTGTCTCAGTGCATGCATTGTTTTAGTTTGACAGGGTCGGTGCTAGCTTAGCTTAGCATAATGAATGGAATCCTTTGTTGCCAGCTAGCATGTCCTGAGTAAAAGTGATATAAAAAACCCCCCACCTAATTACTTCTTGTGGCCTGCGTATTTACAACAAGTACAAATAGCGATGCAGATTAACACTAGGCGATTTCCTAGGCATATATTGACATGGGACTATATTAGGGGGAAGCACAGGCGAAGCACTGCTACTTGGGCGCAGAGATATCACACCCAAGTAGCAGTGCTTCGCCTGTGCTTCCCCCTAATATAGTCCTTAATATACAAGTCAATATCTGCCTAGGAAATCGCCTAGTGTTAATCTGCATCGCTATTTGTACTTGTTGTGAATACGCAGGCCACAAGAAGTAATTAGGTGGGTTTTTTTTATATATATATATATCACTTTTACTCTGGACATGCTAGCTGGCAACAAAGGATTCCATTCATTATGCTAAGATAAGCTAGCGCCGACCCTGTCAAACTAAAACAATGCATGCACTGAGACAAATATGCATTTGCCCACCGATCTAAATGTAGGAAAGAAGGTGAATAAGCCCTATTTCAAAAAATGGTGGAGTGTTCCTTTAAGACCAGCGCATGCGAATTATGTTCATGAACGTGACAAATGAACAAAAGACTCTTAGTAATTATTTATGTTCCCTGTAAATTATTTTTGACTGCATTATAATGATTTCTTAATTCAGAATATGATCAAGATTGCGTAGGTGGATGTGTGATACAAGCAATGCAGCCCGACTACGCCACCCAATTAAAGAGCTGGGACTCTATCAAAGTAACCTTATCTTTTACTTGCAAGTTCTTTTAGTTTGGTGGGAGCAACACAACAGAATTACCCAAACAACAGTTTCAATACAAAAATATATTTATTACAATCTCTGATTACAATGATAAAGGGAAAAGAGCGCGCCGTGCACTCACGCACTCTCTCGCTCAAATTTAAAAGCTGGACATCGGAAAAAACACATTCAAAAGTCCACTGGAAGTCCGTAGTTATAGGCACCCACAGTCCATAAGCGTTTCCTCTAACGCAAGTCCGTCTCGCACCAGGTAGCGGCGTCTATACAGCAGGCCACCTGTCAATCACTCGTGCGCATCAACACACTCACACAAACAGAAAAGAAAGAGCCGCCAGTATCTCCACAATAGATAAACAGCATAAACACAACACCACACTAGAAAAACTATCAATCGTGCAATACTCAGTTAAATCACTGCAATTCGTGAATAGATAGTTATGAAAGTGGTATGACTACAGTAGACAGACTGGAACTCTTCAATTTAGGTGAGACAGATCTTAACTTCAGACGAGGCAAGGCACACAACTTAACACAAGGCGTCACTCACCAATAAACTGGGAACAGACGAATCTAATTCCCAGTATTGTTAGACAGTGCTCCACAACACCACCGGCCAGGACAGACGAAGCAAAGCTCCGGGCAGCACAGCGGAGAACAACAGCGATCTGTAGCGCAGCAGAGGCGGCAGCAGTCCAGCACAGATGAGGACAGCAGCAATCCCAGCGCAGCAGAGAACGGCAGCAATCACGGCGCAGCAGAGGAAAGACGAAGATACCAGCAGCCAACGGATTATCAGCAGGACCATCAGTCAACAGAACTTCAGCTTCAACACGAGCAGACAATAATCCATGCAACAGTCGGGGCTGGGAAATAAAAACAATCACGGCTACCGTCCAACAATAAAAATGTGGAGAACAGAGCTGCACAACAGAGTTCACGGGATCACAGACGCCTGTTTTCAGTTCCTTCGCCTTTTTGAACCGTCTGTGATTTGACATGGCAATTACCAACAGCTGTCCATCTGCTAATCAGCTGTGATCCGGACTCCCCGGGAAATACGGGGGCGTTACCCCACATTCTAAATCATGGTCAACAGTCACAAAATAATAATAATGTAAATAATAAAACGACACCACAACAAAAACACCAAATCAAATAAGAAAAGAAAAACAAAAGTGCCAAATCCACACGAAACACATAAAATGAAATGGACCATAATCTCTCCATATGACAGATGTGTTCGGGGAATTTGCCAGTTAAAAGTAGGCTATAACATTTAAAGCCCCTTAAATGAACGAAATGACTCAAAAAAGATTCATTCATTTTGATGAACGAGATCGAACAAGAGAGTCAGCAAAATGATCCGAACCTCCCCATTCAGTACGTATTGGATCATGATCCAACTACGTCATCGTGCTTCAGGCTGCAGCGAGGACTTCTTGAGCGAAACTGAAGCCAGAGATGTGCACGCGTCGCTCATGGACCACACGCACACGCACGCTTGCACGAGCACGAGCTGTGTTCATAACCAAAGGAGCATCAGCCGCAAATCTTTTGTTTACAATCATAATGTCTTCAGAGGTAATAAAGTTATAAATCTGCAAGTCATTTTAAATATGTGAAAGGAAAGGCAATTGAGTAAATTACACACTTATGTGTGAGGGAAAAACGGGGGTAGTAGAAAACTGAAAAAAAAAAAAGTCTATAGAAGTCTATGTAGGAGTGAGCCAGCTCTCAGATTTAATCAAAAATATCTTAATTTGTGTTCCAAAGATGAACGAAGGTCTTACGGGGTTGGAACAACATGAGGGTGAGTAATTACTGACAGAATTTTCATTTTTGGGTGAACTAACCCTTTAAGTATTAAGTATTTTTGCAAGCATCACACAGTGAAATGGCCTTTGTCTGATACTTACTACAAAAAGTATTCTCTGCTCCTAAAAGTCCAATGCAAGGCTGAGGCTCCAGATCAATAGAATGCGCTTCAGAAAGAAAATGAAATATACATTACCAAAATGACTGAATTTTACTACATGACCATAAAGAATAAAACAGGGTGACATTTTACAATTATTACAGAGTGGATAAATCGTGGGATACATTTACTAAGGTTTTGACCTGAACTGAACATGTATACATTTCTCAAGCACTCATCCCACGTTTTCATGAATATTAAAACCAATTTCCTCTTCCCAGTCATATTTTATTTTTAGGGGTTCAAGCACGAAGTGCTGAAACCCTATTGTAATCGTCCTGATTTTTAGGGGTTCAAGCACGAAGTGCTGAACACCTATTGTAATTGTACTGATTTTTATTATTATTAGGGGTTCAAGCACGAAGTGCTGAAACCCTATTGTAATTGTGCTGATTTTTATTAGGGGTTCAAGCACGAAGTGCTGAAACCCTATTGTAATTGTACTGATTTTTATTATTATTATTTTTCTTCTGCCGTAAAACGCATCGTGCAGCCCAAACCGTAAGTGCTAGAGACTTGAAACTTTGCCATATGGTAGTACAAAAATCGAGGAGAGGTTATCAAAATATGAGCCAGATTGGCCAATAGGTGGCGCTACAGTGCAAAAAACAAAAAAATGCCATACTTTTGCTTAAATCTCACCAACCCTTTGTCACAGACTCAAGTGTCTTATATCATTGGAATCCTTGGCTCAAGCCGAACAAAAAAGGCCTCAAGGATTTCATTTCCGGTATGCAAATTTTCCGCCATTTTGGATTTTGTCCAAAACCTACTTTTGCGAACTAGTCCTAGGTTTTTTGCCCGATCGGAACCAAACCAGTGCAGAAATGTTCTCTGGCGTCTGAATATAAATAATTATCGAAAAAAAGTTAAAATTTCGATTCACGGTCGCTAAGGGGCGCCAAAATGTTCGAAGGAGGCGGAGCTAGTTTTACTAAAATGGCTATAACTCCAGAAGTAAATGAGTTATCTTCACCAAACTTGGTACACATGTGTAAGAGGTCAATCTAAGGTCACAGTAAAAAAACCGCGGTGATTGGCCACATGGTGGCGTTATAACATTAAAAAAACATAAAACAGGCTATAACCACCTGACCGTTTGTCCGATTGACTTGAAAATTGGTATGCAGTGTCTTGGTCCAAGGTGCCATGTATGTCTATGAGGACATTGGTGTATCTCGAAAAACATGGCCGCCATCGGCCAATGAAGTTTGAGCACCTATTAGACAAGGTTAACGGAGGCCAATCGAAACGAAACTCAGTGGGCATGTTCGGCTCAAGCCCCTAGAGGTCTGTAAGAATTTTGAAAGAAATCGGCCACTAGTTGGCGCTAACGAGTTTTACGGCTCCGTAATCACGTGGTGTTACAAATATACACACAATATGCATATCATTTGATAGATCTCCTCACCCTGAACAACTTTGCCTCAAGAACCATTGCTGTCAATCAAACCGTTCATTAATTATTTGCGAATATGTTAAAAACCTACTTTTGCGAACTAGTCCTAGGTTTTTTGCCCGATCAGAACCAGACCAGTCTAGGACAATTCTCTGGACTCTCTAGATCAATAATTATCAAAAAAAGTTGAACTTTTGTATTTTTCATATGGCTATAATTGGGTCATAAAGAAAAGGGGCGTGGCAAAATACACTCAAAAGCCTATAAATCCTAAACGAAAACTCAGAACTTCACAAAAATTGGTGAGCATATGTGCCATAACATTGTAAACAAGCGTGCAAAATTTCATGGAGATTGGACAATAGCTGGCGCTATAACTGTCAAAAAGCTTTGAAAACCATATATTTCCTATGGTAAATTGCCTGTATTGGCTGTAAATGGACTTTTCCATCTATTATTTCAGTGGTTAAAAGCTTTCTAAATAAAACTTAATGTCTTAAATGCTTATGTGCTTAAAGGCCTTAAATGCTTGAACCCCGATAAATGCTGCTTGCAGCTTTAATTAGGGGTTCAAGCACGAAGTGCTGAAACCCTATTGTAATTGCCCTGATTTTTATTATTATTATTATTCTTCCCTAAAACGCATCGTGCAGCCAAAACCGTAAGGCCTAGAGACGCGATACTTGGTCAAATGGTAGTAGTATTGCTCGCTACTCAGATACACGGACTTAGCCAAATCGGCCCATAGGTGGCGCTACAGCGACCAAAAGCGCGAAACTGCTCAGAACTCCTAGACCGTATGTCGTAGACTCAAGTGTCTTATATCATTGGAAAGCTGGATGCCTGACGAACAAAACGTATATCTCCGATTTCATTTCCGCCATGATAGATTTTCCGCCATTTTGAATTTTGCCAAAAACCTACTTTTGCAAACTAGTCCTAGGTTTTTCGCCCGATCCGAACCAAACCAGTACAGAAATGTTCTCTGGATTCTGAATATCAATAATTATCGAAAAAAAGTTGAAATTTCGATTCACGGACGCTAAGGGGCGCCAAAACGTACGTTGTGGGAGGGGCCTATTTTACTAAAATGGCTATAACTCCAGAAGTAAATGAGGTATCTTCACCAAACTCGGTACACATGTGTAAGAGGTCAATCTGAGGTCACAGTAAAAAAAATCGCGGCGATTGGCCACATGGTGGCGCTATAACATGAAAAAAACATAAAACAGGCTTTAACCACCTGACCGTTAGTCCGATTGACTTGAAAATTGGTATGCAGTGTCTTGGCCCAAGGTGTCATGTATGTCTATGAGGACATTGGTGTATCTCAAAAAACATGGCCGCCATCGGCCAATGAAGTTTGAGCACCTATTAGACAAGGTTAACGGAGGCCGATCGGAACGAAACTCGATGGGCATGTTCAACTCATAGCCCTAGAGGTCTGTAAGAATTTTGAAAGAAATCGGCCACTAGTTGGCGCTAACGAGTTTTACGGCTCTGTAATCACGTGGTGTTACACTTATTGTCACAAAATGCATATCATTTGATAGATCTGCTCATGCTGAACAACATTGCCTCAAGAACCATTGCTGTCAATCAAATCGTTCATTAATTATTCGCGAATATGTTAAAAACCTACTTTTGCGAACTAGTCCCTGGTTTTTCGCCCGATCGGAACCAGACCAGTCTAGGACAATTCTCTGGACTCTCCTGATCAATAATTATCGAAAAAAAGTTGAACTTTTGAATTTTTCGTATGGCTATAATTGGGTCATAAAGAAAATGGGCGTGGCAAAATGCACTCAAAAGCTTATAAATCCTAAACGAAAACTCAGAACTTCACGAAAATTGGTGAGCATATGTGCCATAATATTCTAAATAAGCATGCCAAATTTCATGTTGATCGGACCATAGGTGGCGCTATAACTGTTAAAAAGGTTTGAAAACCATATATTTCCTATGGTAAATTGCCTGTATTGGCTGTAAATGGACTTTTCCATCTATTATTTCAGTGGTTAAAAGCTTTCTAAATAAAACTTAATGTCTTAAATGCTTATGTGCTTAAAGGCCTTAAATGCTTGAACCCCGATAAATGCTGCTTGCAGCTTTAATTAGGGGTTCAAGCACGAAGTGCTGAAACCCTATTGTAATTGTACTGATTTTTATTATTATTATTTTTCTTCTGCCGTAAAACGCATCGTGCAGCCCAAACCGTAAGTGCTAGAGACTTGAAACTTTGCCAGATGGTAGTACAAAAATCGAGGAGAGGTTATCAAAATATGACCCCGATTGGCCCATAGGTGGCGCTACAGTACAAAAAACAAAAAAAAATCATATTTTTGCTTAAATCTCATTAACCGTTTGTCACAGACTCAAGTGTCTTATATCATTGGAATCCTTGGGTCAAGCCGAACAAAAAAGGCCTCAAGGATTTCATTTCCGGTATGCAAATTTTCCGCCATTTTGAATTATGTCCAAAACCTACTTTTGCGAACTAGTCCCTGGTTTTGTGTCCGATTGGAACCAAACCAGTGCAGAAATGTTCTCTGGAGTCAGAATATCAATAATTATCGAAAAAAAGTTGAAATTTCGATTGACGGTCGCTAAGGGGCGCCAAAATGTTTAAAGAAGGCGGAGCCTATTTTACTAAAATGGCTATAACTCCAGAAGTAAATGAGGTATCTTCACCAAACTCGGTACACCTGTGTAAGAGGTCAATCTGAGGTCATAGTAAAAAGATTGCGGCGATTTGCCACATGGTGGCGCTATAACATTAAAAAAACATAAATCAGGCTGTAACCACCTGACCGTTAGTCCGATTGACTTGAAAATTGGTATGCAGTGTCTTGGTCCAAGCTGTCATGTATACCTATGAGGACATTGGTGTATCTCAAAAAACATGGCCGCCATCGGCCAATGAAGTTTGAGCACCTATTAGACAAGGTTAATGGAGGCCGATCGGAACAAAACTCGGTGGGCATGTTCGACTCATGGCCCTAGAGGTCTGTAAGAATTTTGAAAGAAATCGGCCACTAGTTGGCGCTAACGAGTTTTATGGCTCTGTAATCACGTGGTGTTACACTTATCATCACAAAATGCATATCATTTGATAGACCTGCTCATGCTGAACAACTTTGCCTCTAGAACCATTGCTGTCAATCAAACAGTTTATTAATTATTCACGAATATGTTAAAAACCTACTTTTGCGAACTAGTCCCTGGTTTTTCGCCCGATCGGAACCAGACCAGTCTAGGACAATTCTCTGGACTCTCTAGATCAATAATTATCAAAAAAAAGTTAAAATTTTGCTTTTGGTTGGCTATAAGAGGATCATTTATAAAATAGGCGTGTCCAAATACACTCAAACGTCTATAAAGCCTAAATAAAAACTCAGAACTTCACAAAAATTGATGGGCATATGTGAAATAACATGCTAAAGAAGCATGGAAATTTTTATGGAGATCGGACCATAGGTGGCGCTATAACTGTTAAAAAGCTTTGAAAACCATATATTTCCTATGGTAAATTTCCTGTATTGGCTGTAAATGGACTTTTCCATCTATTTTTTCAGTGGTTAAAAGCTTTCTAAATAAATCTTAATGTCTTAAATGCTTATGTGCTTAAAGGCCTTAAATGCTTGAACCCCGATAAATGCTGCTTGCAGCTTTAATTATTATTATTATTATTATTATTCCGCCGTAAAACGCATTGTGCAGCCCAAACCGTAAGAGCTGGAACTTTGAAACTTTGACAGATGGTAGTACAAAAATCGAGGAAAGGTTCAGAGATTATGACCCCGATTGGCCCATAGGTGGCGCTATAGCAACCAAAAGCGCGAAACTGTTCATAACTCCTAGACCTTATATCGTAGACTCAAGTGTCTTATATCATTGGAAAGCTGGATGCCTGACGAACAAAACGTATATCTCCGATTTCATTTCCGCCATGATAGATTTTCCGCCATTTTGAATTTTGTCAAAAACCTACTTTTGCGAACTAGTCCCTGGTTTTTTGCCCGATTGGAACCAAACCAGTGCAGAAATGTTCTCTGGAGTCGGAATATCAATAATTATCGAAAAAAAGTGGAAATTTCGATTCACGGTCGCTAAGGGGCGCCAAAACGTACGTTGTGGGAGGGGCCTATTTTACTAAAATGGCTATAACTCCCGATGTAAATGAGGTATCTTCACCAAACTTGGTACACATGTGTATGAGTTCAATCTGGGGTCACAGTAAAAAAATCGCGACGATTGGCCTCATGGTGGCGCTATAAAATGAAAAAAACATAAAACAGGCTATAACCACCTGACCGTTAGTCCGATTGACTTGAAAATTGGTATGCAGTGTCTTGGTCCAAGGTGCCATGTATGTGTATGAGGACATTGGCGTATCTCAAAAAACATGGCCGCCATCGGCCAATGAAGTTTGAGCACCTATTAGACAAGGTTAACGGAGGCCGATCGGAACGAAACTCAATGGGCATGTTCGGCTCATGGCCCTAGAGGTCTGTAAGAATTTTGAAAGAAATCGGCCACTAGTTGGCGCTAATGAGTTTTATGGCTCTGTAATCACGTGGTGTTACACTTATCATCACAAAATGCATATCATTTGATAGATCTGCTTATGCTGAACAACTTTGCCTCTAGAACCATTGCTGTCAATCAAACAGTTTATTAATTATTCACGAATATGTTAAAAACCTACTTTTGCGAACTAGTCCCTGGTTTTTTGCCCGATCGGAACCAAACGAGTCTAGGACAATTCTCTGGACTCTCTAGATCAATAATTATCAAAAAAAGTTGAACTTTTGCATTTTTCGCATGGGTATAATTGTGTCATAAAGAAAATGGACGTGGCAAAATGCAATCAAAAGCCTATAAATTCTAAACAAAAACTCAGAACATCACGATAATTGGTCAGCATATGTGTCGTACCATGCTAAAGAAGCATGGAAATTTTTATGGAGATCGGACCAAAGGTGGCGCTATAACTGTTAAAAAGCTTTAAAACCATATATTTCCTATGGTAAATTGCCTGTATTGCCTGTGAATGGTCTTAATGTTCATATAATAATGTTCAAAACCAGTGCAGTGCAATTCTCTGGACTCTCTAGATCAATAATTATCAGAAAAAGTATGACTTCTTCATTTGGATGGCTATAATAGTGTCACTTCAATATGTGGCCATTACCAAGTGTCCCCAAAAGCCTATATCTCTTTAATGAATGTTCAAACCTTCTTAAAAACAAGTCAGAACATGTGAAATATCTCTCTGAACATGCATGAACATTTTCAGACAGATCTGACAAAATTTGCCTCTATAACAGTTAAAAAGGTGAAAATGATATGAATTAATGGCATGTTAAGCCAATAAGTGGTATTTTACTGCCCCCTGCTGTTTAAAATAGTCATTTTGTCATATTGGTATTGGTATCAGCCATGGTAAATCATGATAAACTATGGTAAGTGTGTGTGTGTTTGTGTGTGTAAGCATGCATTGAATTAACATGGAAAAACTGGTTTGCTTTAGTGCAGAAAACTGGTTTAAAGTGAAAGTGAGCCAATAAGTGGTCTTCTAGTGCCCTCTGCTGGCCATTCTACTTAATAATTAAATATTTTACATGTGCTTTTGCATTCATACTTGGACACACACTAAAAATCACGTATATAACTAACTATTATAACACAATAATATTTTGTCAGTGTTCATCACCTCATTTGCACTGACACTTCACATAATTGCTAGTAATGTGGTTAATCATGCTAGAAACATTGTAAATCATAGTAAATAATACTGAAATGAGGTGTATCAAGGTAAATCATGCTAGAATCCTAATAAATCATTCTGGAACATGGTATATGATAGTAAATCATGCTAGAATCATATTAAATAATTCTTGAATGTGGCAAATCGTTGTGGGAGGAGCCTATT
Organism: Abramis brama; assembly: GCA_022829085.1. Taxonomy (NCBI): domain Eukaryota; kingdom Metazoa; phylum Chordata; class Actinopteri; order Cypriniformes; family Leuciscidae; genus Abramis; species Abramis brama. Next base: position 36,635,810 of record CM040773.1, on the reverse strand, counting down.
TTACTCAAATGGCTATAACTCAAGAAGTAAATGAGATATCTTCACCAAAATCAGTACACATGTGTATGGGTTCAATTTGAGGTCACAATAAACAATTTTATGGAGATCGGACCATAGGTGGCGCTATAACTGTTAAAAAGCTTTAAAACCATATATATCCCATGGCAATTTGCCTGTATTGGCTGTAAATGGTCTTTTCCATCTATTATGTCAGTGGTTACATGCTTGCTAAATAAATCTTAATGACTTTTGATGCTTTTGTGCTTAAATGCCTTAAAGGCCTTAACTGCTTGAACCCCGATAAATGCTGCTTGCAGCTTTAATTAGGGGTTCAAGCACGAAGTGCTGAAACCCTATTGTATTTGTAAGGATTTTTATTATTAGGGGTTCAAGCACGAAGTGCTGAAACCCTATTGTAATTGTACTGATTTTTATTATTATTATTTTTCTTCTGCCGTAAAACGCATCGTGCAGCCCAAACCGTAAGTGCTAGAGACTTGAAACTTTGCCAGATGGTAGTACAAAAATCGAGGAGAGGTTATCAAAATATGACCCCGATTGGCCCATAGGTGGCGCTACAGTACAAAAAACAAAAAAAAATCATATTTTTGCTTAAATCTCATTAACCGTTTGTCACAGACTCAAGTGTCTTATATCATTGGAATCCTTGGGTCAAGCCGAACAAAAAAGGCCTCAAGGATTTCATTTCCGGTATGCAAATTTTCCGCCATTTTGAATTATGTCCAAAACCTACTTTTGCGAACTAGTCCCTGGTTTTGTGTCCGATTGGAACCAAACCAGTGCAGAAATGTTCTCTGGAGTCAGAATATCAATAATTATCGAAAAAAAGTTGAAATTTCGATTGACGGTCGCTAAGGGGCGCCAAAATGTTTAAAGAAGGCGGAGCCTATTTTACTAAAATGGCTATAACTCCAGAAGTAAATGAGGTATCTTCACCAAACTCGGTACACCTGTGTAAGAGGTCAATCTGAGGTCATAGTAAAAAGATTGCGGCGATTGGCCACATGGTGGCGCTATAACATTAAAAAAACATAAATCAGGCTGTAACCACCTGACCGTTAGTCCGATTGACTTGAAAATTGGTATGCAGTGTCTTGGTCCAAGCTGTCATGTATATCTATGAGGACATTGGTGTATCTCAAAAAACATGGCCGCCATCGGCCAATGAAGTTTGAGCACCTATTAGACAAGGTTAATGGAGGCCGATCGGAACAAAACTCGGTGGGCATGTTCGACTCATGGCCCTAGAGGTCTGTAAGAATTTTGAAAGAAATCGGCCACTAGTTGGCGCTAACGAGTTTTATGGCTCTGTAATCACGTGGTGTTACACTTATCATCACAAAATGCATATCATTTGATAGACCTGCTCATGCTGAACAACTTTGCCTCTAGAACCATTGCTGTCAATCAAACAGTTTATTAATTATTCACGAATATGTTAAAAACCTACTTTTGCGAACTAGTCCCTGGTTTTTCGCCCGATCGGAACCAGACCAGTCTAGGACAATTCTCTGGACTCTCTAGATCAATAATTATCAAAAAAAAGTTAAAATTTTGCTTTTGGTTGGCTATAAGAGGATCATTTATAAAATAGGCGTGTCCAAATACACTCAAACGTCTATAAAGCCTAAATAAAAACTCAGAACTTCACAAAAATTGATGGGCATATGTGAAATAACATGCTAAAGAAGCATGGAAATTTTTATGGAGATCGGACCATAGGTGGCGCTATAACTGTTAAAAAGCTTTGAAAACCATATATTTCCTATGGTAAATTTCCTGTATTGGCTGTAAATGGACTTTTCCATCTATTTTTTCAGTGGTTAAAAGCTTTCTAAATAAATCTTAATGTCTTAAATGCTTATGTGCTTAAAGGCCTTAAATGCTTGAACCCCGATAAATGCTGCTTGCAGCTTTAATTATTATTATTATTCTTCTCCGCTAAAACGCATCGTGCAGCCCAAACCGTAAGTGCTAGAGACTTGAAACTTGGCCACAAGGTAGTACAAAAATCGAGGAGAGGTTATCAAAGTATGAGCCCGATTGGCCTATAGGTGGCGCTATAGCGCAAAAAACAAAAAAAATCCACTATTTTGCTCATATCTCAATAACCATTTGTCCCAGCTTCAAGTGTCATACATCATTGGAATCCTTGGCTCAAGCCGAACAAAAAATATAGGAGGTATTTCATTTCCGGTATGCAAATTTTTCCGCCATATTGGATTTTGTTCAAAACCTACTTTTGCAAACTAGTCCCTGGTTTTTCGCCCGATCGGAACCAAACCAGTGCAGAAATGTTCTCTGGAGTCTGAATATCAATAATTATCGAAAAAAAGTTGAAATTTCGATACATGGTTGCTATGAGGTGTCAAAACGTTCGCAGGAGGCGGAGCTAATTTTACTAAAATGGCTATAACTCGGGAACGCAATGAGATATTTTCACCAAACTCGGTACACATATGTATGAGCTCAATCTGGGGTCACAGTAAAAAAATCGCGACGATTGAACACTAGATGGCGCTATAACATGAAAAAAACATGAAAAGGGCTATAACCACCTGACCGTTAGTCCGATTGACTTGAAAATTGGTATGCAGTGTCTTGGTCCAAGGTGCCATGTATGTCTATGAGGACATTGGCATATCTTGAAAAACATGGCCGCCATTGGCCAATGAAGTTGAGCACCTATTAGACAAGGTTAACGGAGACCGATCGAAACGAAACTCGATGGGCATGTTCAACTTATGGTTCTAGAGGTCTGTAAGAATTTTGAAAGAAATCGGCCACTAGTTGGCGCTAACGAGTTTTATGACTCTGTAATCACGTGGTGTTACACTCATCCACACAATATGCATATCATTTGATAGATCTCCTCATGGAGAACAACTTTGCCTCAAGAACCATTGCTGTCAATCAAACCATTCATTAAATATTCAGAATTATGTTAAAAACCTACTTTTGCGAACTAGTCCCTGGTTTTTCGCCCGATCAGAACCAGACCATTCTAGGACAATTCTCTGGACTCTCTAGATCAATAATTATCGAAAAAAAGCTTTTGAAATTTTGCTTTTGATTGGCTATAAGAGGGTCATTTAGAAAATAGGCATGTCCTAATACACTCAAACGTCTATAAATCCTAAATAAAAAGTCAGAATTTCACAAAAATTGATGAGCATATGTGACATAACATGCTAACGAAGTATGGACATTTTTATGGAGATCGGACCATAGGTGGCGCTATAACTGTTAAAATGCTTTAAAACCATATATTTCCTATGGTAAATTGCCTGTATTGGCTGTAAATGGTGTTTTCCATCTGTGCTTATATAATGTTCATATAATAATGTTCAAAACCAGTGCAGTGCAATTATCTGTACTCAATAATTATCAGAAAAATTATAACTTCTTCATTTGGATTAATAATTAATAATTAATAATAGGGTCACTTCAATATGTAGCCTTGACCAAGTGTCCACAAAAGCCTATATCTCTAATATGAATGATCAGACCTTAAAAACAAGTCAGAACAAGCATGAAAAAGACAGATCGGACAAAATGTGCCTCTATAACAGTTAATAAAAAAGGTGAATATGAATAACATAGCATATTAAGCCAATAAGTGGTATTTTACTGCCCCCTGCTGTCATTTCATCATACTACTCCCTAATATTGTTCTATAATTCATATTTAGACTTTATAAAATCATTATTTTAACATTTACAATCACATTTTGTCAAAATTAATCTATTGTTGTATTACTATTGACAACTGAGTCACAAGTGAATACTGAAACCGAAAGTAAAACGGCATTTACGCCACGTCCCCGAATACAAATTCACTCATAACTCGAAAACGGAAAGTCGTTGCGCGCTCAAATTTTGATGGTAAGGTCCTCTCCAGGCTCTTGATCGAAACGTGTTGTCGCGGGCCTGAATGATAGTCTCATTCAACAGGGCTCCTCGAGCACTATCTATGCTCTGAGTTTCAGAATTTTTCGCGTTCTGGTTACCGAGATATAAGTGAAAAACCAAATTCCCATTCATTCACTCATTCATTCAAACACTTCAATTGTAAAATGTAAGCTATAATACCACTTTTGTCCACTTGAGGGAGCAGCAAGATTACATATGATCTTTTCATTAGCTTTCAGTATTGGGAAACAAACAAATGCTTTAAAAAGCAATCTTTTTTATTATGATAGGGCTGTAGCTATCGATTATTTTAGTAATCGAGTATTCTATTCAAGTAATCGGATAAAAAAATGTGGTAAAAAATAGATTCAAGTTAACAACAGCCTTTAAAATGACTTAAAATACAAATATATAATAACAAGCAATAATGATTGGTTCAAGTAAAGTATCAAAGTAAGTAATTATATGGGTTTTATTGAACAACACTGTTAAAATATACCCATGTAAAATAAATTATATAAACTAATATAAACATAACTTATGTACATGAATAACAAATGCCTGCAGAGGGCACCAGCGGCCTGGTTGTTGTTACACTAAGGCATTATCAAATCCTTGTTTATTGGCCAAACAACATTAAATTCAAATGTCAACTTAACCTTTAATATTTGGCCACTTCTGTACGATAGAAATGCTACAGCCACTGTAATTTCTTGAACAAGAACATGTGCACATCAAAACATGCAAACTCAGAGTGAGAGTTTAAACTTTTATTTTGAAATCGCGATGTTTAAACTTTTATTTTGAAACCGAGATGAACAGCAATTTGAGAAACCGAGAAGCAGTTTGAGAAACCCGAGACGCGCTCCACAAATATAAATGATAACAGTACAACTATGAAACACAAACTGCGTCTGACTTGCGTTCCCAAATGCACGTTATTGGAAACGTAAACAAACAGCACTGCAGAGACTGAGTTTGCTTGGAGCAGCGTTTACTGTGGATGGAGCTGAGGTAATTTTAACATGTAATCTGCACTCATGTAATTAAAGCATCTTCTCTGTGAAAAAACAAACAAACAAAAAAACAGAGGATATATTTATTTAACTGAATCACAGCCTTTGTGATTTCACAATAGCACTATGCTATATAATGACTGTGTAAATGGTTTTAAATACATCGCGTTGTCTTAGAAAACTGTGTAATTCTGCGGTTGATGGATTCTCGTTTGTGGAATGCACCACTTCCGGTAAATTGCAATCGAGGATTTTTTTAAATCGAGTACTTGACTTTAAAGGGGTCATATAATGCCATTTTTGTACAAGCTAATATGATTCTTTAGGGTCTAAATTAAAAGTTTGTAATATACTTCAATTAAAAATTCTCATTAGTATTGTAAGATAACACTCATTTTACCTGATCAAAAACAGCTCTGTTTTCAGCACGGCATTTAAGTGCATGTGTCTTTAAATGATAATGAGCTTTGCTCACCCCGCCCCTCTGTTCTGTTTGACACCGTTTCTAACACAATAACCATAACGCGTTGTTCATTAACGTGGAATTATGAATTATATTGAGAACGTCGTACATAGAAAACATGTCGTAATGTACTCTGAGTGTAAACAGCCGCATTCACCGTGAAGCGTGCAGCGTGCAGCAAGCGATTTGCAAAGATTAATATAAAGATTTAGCCTGGCAAGCCAGACTACATCAAGATGTTTAGTCTGGCAACTCACCATAGACACGCTCACTCCGAGGGGCGGGATAAACGGCTGTCTTTTAAATTCCCTCTGCACGCAATAGGACAGCGCTTCAACCAACCAGAGCGTTTTCCCAACAGCGGAGCTAGTTGATAGATTCATTCAACTTTTGCCATATCTGGCCGGCAAAACGACGAACACATCTTCCTTTTTTAAAGAATGTTCTTTGCTCTTTTCTTAAAGAAAAACTTAACTCCAAGTCCTCCAGAGTCGCAGACAAAGCCGATTCGAAAGACTGTTCTCCAGCAGCCGTCATTCTTTGTTTTCAAGTCGCAGGCAGGTAACCGTCGCAACTCTGTCGTCATATGTTAAGCCCGCCCCGCCTACTCTATAAGCGACGTGATTGGCCTGACCCAATTTAGGTTTTTGCAGCTAGAAGGTCTATTGAGAGTTGCTAGACCCACCTGGCTGCAAAATACATTTTGCTGCCGCTAGGGTGCGTCTAGATTTCTAGGCTAATAAAGATTAATATAAAGGTTAATAAAACGTTACACTCACTTCTTCTTCTGGAGGTACAGCAGGAACACGAATAGTTGGTACCAATCCTATTTTCAGGAGCAGCTTCTTAGCAAAACCAGTTTTACTGACCCTCCTTTGTAAAGCTGTCTGGTGTGAAATGATTTGCGCAAACATGAAAGCATGGACGTTGATCGTGGGGAATCCCTGCGTCAATGCTTTGGGAATATTACATCAAAACATCAAAATGACTTAGACGCCATTCTTCTCCAGCATATCAATGCACTATGATGATAGACAGCTCGCTCACGGTCTGTGTTGAAACGCTGCTGTCAATCACAACCGTGGGAGGGGCGTCGATTTTGTGACGTCACAAAATCAAACGGCTTGATTTCAGAAAGTGTAGAACATATAAGGAGATTTTTAAAAAAAAAACACTGGATGGATTTTTATCATTTTATGATGGTTGTGTACAGGCACTGCCAACGCACATTTCAGTACAATCAACTTGTAATAGTGCATGTACCAGTAGGCCTATATGACCCCTTTAATCGAGGAGTCGTTACAGCCCTATACTGGTAATATAGTTTTATATTATTAGATCACAAAGAAATGCCTATAGACAAATAAATATACTTTCTCAATAACATATCCCAAAAACAAATTTGTATTTGTGTGTGTATGTTTGTGTGTGTGTGTGTGTGTGTGTGTGTGTGTGTGTGTGTAAGCATGCATTATTGAGTTAACATGGAAAAACTGGTTTGCTTTAGTGCAGAAAACTGGTTAAAATCATGAAGTTTAAAGTGAAACTGAGCCAATAAGTGGTCTTTTACTGCCCTCTGCTGGCCATTCTACTTATTAATGAAGTCTTTTCACATGTGATTTTGCATCATTCATATTTAGACACTTAAAAATCACTTATATAACAATAACTATTATAACACAATCATATCAGTGTTTATCACTTCATTTGCACTGACACTTCACATAATTGCTAGTAATGTGGTAAATCATGGTAAATCATGCTGGAAACATAGTAAATCATAGTAAATAATACTAGAATGTGGTGTATCAAGGTAAATCATGCTAGAATCCTGGTAAATCATTCTAGAACGTGGTATATCATGGTAAATCATGCTAGAACATTGTCTTTTCCATCTATGATGTCAGTGGTTACATGCTTGCTAAATATAACTTTGTAACTTTTGATGCTTTTGTGCTTAAAGTCCTTAACGGCCTTAACTGCTTGAACCCCGATAAATGCTGCTTGCAGCTTTAATTAGGGGTTCAAGCACGAAGTGCTGAAACCCTATTGTATTTGTAAGGATTTTTATTATTAGGGGTTCAAGCACGAAGTGCTGAAACCCTATTGTAATTGTAAGGATTTTTATTATTATTATTTTTCTTCTGCCGTAAAACGCATCGTGCAGCCCAAACCGTAAGTGCTAGAGACTTGAAACTTTGCCAGATGGTAGTACAAAAATCGAGGAGAGGTTATCAAAATATGACCCCGATTGGCCCATAGGTGGCGCTACAGTGCAAAAAACAAAAAAAAATCATATTTTTGCTTAAATCTCATTAACCGTTTGTCACAGACTCAAGTGTCTTATATCATTGGAATCCTTGGGTCAAACCGAACAAAAAAGGCCTCAAGGATTTCATTTCCGGTATGCAAATTTTCCGCCATTTTGAATTATGTCCAAAACCTACTTTTGCGAACTAGTCCCTGGTTTTGTGTCCGATCGGAACCAAACCAGTGCAGAAATGTTCTCTGGAGTCAGAATATCAATAATTATCGAAAAAAAGTTGAAATTTCGATTGACGGTCACTAAGGGGCGCCAAAATGTTTGAAGAAGGCGGTGCCTATTTTACTAAAATGGCTATAACTCCAGAAGTAAATGAGGTATCTTCACCAAACTCGGTACACCTGTTTAAGAGGTCAATCTGAGGTCATAGTATAAAGATTGCGGCGATTGGCCACATGGTGGCGCTATAACATGAAAAAAACATAAAACAGGCTTTAACCACCTGACCGTTAGTCCGATTGACTTGAAAATTGGTATGCAGTGTCTTGGTCCAAGCTGTCATGTATATCTATGAGGACATTGGTGTATCTCAAAAAACATGGCCGCCATCGGCCAATGAAGTTTGAGCACCTATTAGACAAGGTTAACGGAGGCCGATCGGAACGAAACTCGATGGGCATGTTCGACTCATGGCCCTAGAGGTCTGTAAGAATTTTGAAAGAAATCGGCCACTAGTTGGCGCTAACGAGTTTTATGGCTCTGTAATCACGTGGTGTTACACTTATCGTCACAAAGTGCATATCATTTGATAGACCTGCTCATGCTGAACAACTTTGCCTCTAGAACCATTGCTGTCAATCAAACAGTTCATTAAATATTCATGAATATGTTCAAAACCTACTTTTGCAAACTAGTCCCTGGTTTTTCGCCCGATCGGAACCAGACCAGTCTAGGACAATTCGCTGGACTCTCTAGATCAATAATTATCAAAAAAAAGTTGAACTTTTGTATTTGTATGGCTGTAATAGGGTCATTTATAAAATGGGCGTGGCAAAATACACTAAAAAGCCTATAAATCCTAAATGAAAACTCAGAACTTCACAAAAATTGGTGAGCATATGTGACATAACATCACAAACAAGCATGCACAATTTTATGGAGATTGGACCAAAGGTGGCGCTATAACAGTTAAAAGGCTTTAAAACCATATATTTCCTATGGTAAACTGCCTGTATTGGCTGTAAATGGTCTTTTCCATCTCTGATCATATAATTTTCATATCATAATGTTCAAAACTAGTGCAATAGAATTCTCTGGACTCACTAGATCAATAATTGTCAGAAAAAGTTGAACTACTTCATTTGGATAGCTATAATAGGTTCACTTCAAAATGTAGCCTTTACCAAGTGTCCCCGAAAGCCTATATCTCTTTAATGAATGTTCAAACCTTCATAAAAACAAGTCAGAACATGTGAAATATCACTCTGAACATGCATGAAAATTTTCAGACAGATCTGACAAAATTTGCCTCTATAACAGTTGAAAAGGTGAAAATGATATGATTATAATGGCATGTTAAGCCAATAAGTGGTATTTTACTGCCCCCTGCTGTTCAAAATAGTCATTTTGTCATATTGTTCTATAATTTATATTTAGACTTTATAAAATCACTATTTTAACATTTACAATTACATTTAGTCAAAATCCATCTGTTAAAGTATTAGTATTGACAGTTTGATCACATCATACAGTTCAAATGTCTGTATCTACAACATAATGTGTGTGTGTAGTCTTAGGTTTCTGAATAAATTCTGAAATGTTTATAGACCACTCAAATATATTTTCATAATGACATATCCCAATAGCATTGAAAAAACAACAACAACATTTGTCTTTGTGTGTGTGTGTGTGTGTGTGTGTGTGTGTGTGTGTGTGTGTGTGTGTGTGTGTATGTAAACATGCATTATGGAGTTAAAATGGAAAAACTGGTTTGCTTTAGTGCAGAAAAATGGTGAAAATCAAGAAGTTTAAAGTGAAAGTGAGCCAATATGTGGTCTTCTACTGCCCTCTGCTGGCCATTCTACTCATTAATGAAGTCTACTCACATATGCTTTTGCATTCATTAGACACTAAAAATCACTTATATAACAATAAAACACAAAAAATCACTTATATAACAATTACTATTGTAGCACAAACATATTTTGTCAGAGTTTATCACTTCATTTTTACTGATACTTCACATAATTGCTAGCAATGTGGTAAATCATGGTAAATCACACTTAAAACATGGTAAATCATAATAAATAATACTAGAATGTGGTGTATCAAGGTAAATCACACTACAATCCTGGTACATCATTCTAGAACATGGCATATCATGGTACTTCATGCTAGAACATGGTAAATCATGGTAAACTATGCTAGAACTGTGATAAAACAGAGAGAGGTCCAGAGACGAAAAGCAGGTAATGTTCTCTTTTAATTGAAACAAGATAACGCCGTGCAGGCTGATAACAGAAAGTCACTTCTCAGACAATGAAACAAAGACTTAGTTCGTTGCTTCTCTCAGAATATGAATAAACAGAGGATGCTGTAGATCAACTCATTGAATGAAGAAACTGAGGATACTGTCGATCTGGCCACTCCTGGGCAGCGAGGACTGGGAAGCAGGTGAGCAGTGGAACCCTCTGCTATTCTCCATGGAGAACACTGGGTACAGCACAGAATAGGTAACTCACAGCAAATGATAACAGTTGTACAGTTAACAGCAGGACCCGACAGGACTGGACAGGACAGGACTTAGGTTTCTTTTCAGAGCTATAACAATCGACGTGCATCACAGTCAAACAATAATCCGACAACACAAACAAGAAAGAGAAAGCTAGATATAGCGAAGACAAAAGAGAAAGATTGAGAACAGGTGTGTAAGAGGGATGTGAATGAGAACCAGCTGATAGAGATGAGGTGATGCGTTAATGAGTGTGTGCGTAAATGTGTGAGAGAGGAGGTAGTGAGACGTAAAACAGCCAGCAGAGGGAGACAAAGGAAAGAAAAAGAGAAGGACAGAACCAGGATCATGACAAGAACAGGATAAATCATGGTAAGCCATGATAAATCAGGATAAACTATGGTAAATCATGTTAGAATGTGGTATATCATGGTAAATCATGCTAGAACATGGTAAATCATGGTAAACTACGCTAGAACAGGGTAAATCATGGTAAACTATGATAAATCATGATAAACTATGATAAATCATAATAAACTATGGTAAACCATGCTAGAATCACAGTAAACAATGTTAAATCATACTAGAATGTAGTATATCATGGTAAATCATGCTAGAATATGGCAAATCATGCTAGAATCACAGTAAATAATACTAGAATGTGGTAAATTGTTGTGGGAGGATCCTATTTTACTAAAATGGCTATAACTCAAGAAGTAAATGAGATATCTTCAAAATGAGATATCTTCACCAAACTCAGTACACATGTGTATGGGTTCAATTTGAAGTCACAGTAAACAATTTTATGGAGATCTGACCATAGGTGGCGCTATAACTGTTAAAAACCTTTAAAACCATATATATCCCATGGTAAACTGTCTGTATTGGCTGTAAATGGTCTTTTCCATCTATTATGTCAGTGGTTATATGCTTGCTAAATAAATCTTAATAACTTTTGATGCTTTTGTGCTTAAATGCCTTAAAGGCCTTAACTGCTTGAACCCCGATAAATGCTGCTTGCAGCTTTAATTAGGGGTTCAAGCACGAAGTGCTGAACACCTATTGTAATTGTACTGATTTTTATTATTATTATTATTATTATTCTTCTCCGCTAAAACGCATCGTGCAGCCCAAACCGTAAGTGCTGGAGACTTGAAACTTTGTCAGATGGTAGTACAAAAATCGAGGAAAGGTTCAGAGAGTATGACCCCGATTGGCCCATAGGTGGCGCTATAGCAACCAAACGCGCGAAACTGGTCATAACTCCTAGACCGTATGTCCTAGACTCAAGTGTCTTATATCAATGGAATCCAGACCTCATGGCGAACAAAACGTATATCTCCGATTTCATTTCCGGTATGCAAATTTTTCCGCCATTTTGAATTTTGTCAAAAACCTACTTTTGCAAACTAGTCCTAGGTTTTTCGCCCGATCGGAACCAAACCAGTGCAGAAATGTTCTCTGGAGTCTGAAGATCAATAATTATCGAAAAAACGTCGATATTTCGATTCAAAGTCGCTAGGGGGCTCAAAATGAACGTTGTGGGAGGAGCCTATTTTACTAAAATGGCTATAACTCAAAAAGTAAATGAGATAGCTTCACCAAACTTGGTACACATATGTAGGAGTTCAATCTGGGGTCACAGTAAAAAAATCACAACGATTAAACACTAGGTGGCGCTATAACATGAAAGAAACATGAAAAGGGCTATAACCACCTGACTGTTAGTCTGATTGACTTGAAAATTGGTATGCAGTGTCTTGGTCCAAGGTGCCATGTATGTCTATGAGGACATTGACGTATCTCAAAAAACATGGCCGCCATTGGCCAATGAAGTCGAGCACCTATTAGACAAGGTTAACGGAGGCCGATTGGAACGAAACTCGGTGGGCATGTTCGACTCATGGCCCTAGAGGTCTGTAAAATTTTTGAAAGAAATCGGCCACTAGTTGGCGCTAACGAGTTTTATGGCTCTGTAATCACGTGGTGTTACACTTATAGTCACATTATGCATATCATTTGATAGATCTACTCATGCTGAACAACTTTGCCTCAAGAACCATTGCTGTCAATCAAACCGTTCATTAAATATTCGTGAACATGTTAAAAACCTACTTTTGCGAACTAGTCCTAGGTTTTTCGCCCGATCGGAACCAGACCAGTCTAGGGCAATTCTCTGGACTCTCTAGATCAATAATTATCGAAAAAAAGAAGAAAATTTTGCTTTTGTTTGGCTATAACATGATCATTTAGAAAATGGGCGTGTCAAAATACACTCAAACGTTTATAAATCATAAATAAAAACTCAGAACTTTACAAAAATTGATGAGCACATGTGACATAACATGCTAAAGAAGCATGGGAATTTTTATGGAGATTGGACCATAGGTGGCGCTATAACTGTTAAAAAGCTTTAAAACAATATATATTCTATTGTAAATTGCCTGTATTGGCTGTAAATGGTGTTTTCCATTTATGATCTTATAATTTTCAAATCATAATATTCAAATCTAGTGCAGTACAATTCTCTGGACTCTCTAGATCAATAATTATCAGAAAAAGTATAACTTCTTCATTTGGATGGCTATAATAGGGTCACTTTAATATGTAGCCTTGACCAAGTGTCCCCAAAAGCCTATATCTTTTAAATATCTTTCAGATCTAGTCAGAACATGTTACTCTTAACAAGCATGAAAAATTTCAGACAGATCGGACAAAATTTGCCTCTATAACAGTTAAAAAGGTAAAAATGATATAACATGGCATATTAAGCCAATAAGTGGTATTGTACTGCCCCCTGCTGTCATTTCATCATACTACTCCCTAATATTGTTATATAATTCATATTTATACTTTATAAAATCATTATTTTAACATTTACAATCACATTTTGTCAAAATGCATCTATTGGAGTGTTACTATTGACAATTGTTTTACATTTAGAAAACGAAAGTAAAACCTTGTCCGCCATTTAGGCCACGCCTCCCCAGTACAAATTCACTCATAACTCGAAAACGGAAAGTCGCCGCGCGCTCAAATTTTGATGGTAAGGACCTCTCCGGGCTCTTGATCGAAACGTAGCGTCGCGGGCCTCGGGAGCGCGCCCCCCCCACGGAACGCTAGTCCGCGGGACCCCCGACTTTGAACGGCCGTAACTCCCGAACCAGAACACCCCGAACCTTGTGTGAGGGCTCATTGGAAAGGGCCCATCCTTGGCTAGCTTCGATTCAAATGTGGTGTAATTTGCCCTCGGCATTCCAGAGAAAACTGCTCCAAAAGACATGCCTTTGAATGGTCATAGCTCCCGGCCCCAATCGCCCAAAAACACTGTGATGGTCTCATTCAACAGGGCTCCTCAAGCACTATCTATGCTCTGAGGTTTAGAATTTTTCGCCATCTGGTTCCCGAGATATAAGTGAAAAAACTAATTCCCATTCATTCACTTCAATTGTAAGATGGAGGCTGTAATTCCACTGTTGTCAACTAGAGGGAGCAGCAGTATTAGACATAGTATTAATCTTTTTATCAGCTTTCAGCTTTGGCCAACAAGCAAATGCTTAAAGCTATTTATTATTATTATAACTGATAATACAGATCACAAAGAAATATGTGAAAATGGTTAGACCATTAAAAGATATTTTCACAATAACATCCCAAAAACATTGAAAACATATTTGTCTTTGTGTGTGTGTGTCTGTGTGTGTCTGTGTGTGTAAGCATGCTTAATGGAAAGAACATGGAGAAACTGCTTTGTTTTACTGGTGGATAAAAAAGTCTTTCAAATGAAAGTGAGTCAATTAGTGGTCTTCTACTGCCCTCTGCAGGACATTCTACTTATAAAAATATTTTTACCTGTGCTTTTGCATACATTTTTATTAGACTATATAAAATTGCTTGCATGAAAATCACCTATTATAACACAATCATGTTTTGTCAGTTTATCACTTCATTTGTACTGAGCTCTCAGTTTGAACAATTCTGCCTCTCAGTGATTAATTTGAAATCTGAAAATGGTGTTATACGGAGGAGATTTGCAATTATCATTTTGTTACCTATCTTTAATTTAAAATATCTACATCTACAACCAAATGTGTTTGCATGTGTGTGTTGAAGCATGGTTACTGTATTAAGTATTATTGTTTAAGTATTATTGTTTTCATTTACATTTTAACCACCAGAAGACCACTCATTGCTTCATTCTGCTTACTAAAATATTATTTTCCAGTTAGTTTCCATTTGAAATATTGTTTAAACTTTATAAAATCATTAAAATAACATTTCAAATCATATTTTGTCTGTTTATAAATCCCACAGACTCACATTGGCTGCAATACTAATGTTTTTGAAAGACACAGACCTGAGAGTCTAATCTTTGTGTATTGTGCATATAGTATTGATATTATTACTATTGCAAATCATGTTATTGTAACTCATATCTTAACAGAATATTATTTGTAATTTTAATTCTTTATTTCTTAATTGTTTTTTTCTGATTACTACAGATATTATCAACAAAGATATCAACTACACCTTCACTTTTAATATTGATAAGCTGCACACACAGCGCAATCACACACCCACTAATGCATTCAAATAAATGTAATCTTACTGTGCTACTTTATTTGTACATGATTAGAATTAACAGACATCTAAGAATATTTTTCTTCTTTTGTTAAAGCCATTTCAGACTACAAGTAAGCATTATATTACTAATCAACTATTTTAAAGGTGCCATACAATTGAAAACTGTATTTATCTTGGCATAGTTGAATGGTAAGAGTTCTGGACAAGGAACTGACATACCGTGAGCCTCAAACACCATTGTTTCCTCCTTCATGTGTAAATCTCCTGTTTGCAAAAGACCGCTGAAAAATGAGTGAATTACAGCATAACACCGACTGTGACGTTGGAGTCGGGATCATTCATATTTATACCCCCCCAATTTGCATATACCAGCCCATGTCTAGGCCAGGCAGTGTTAACGTGGACCTGCACAGCCGAATCATCAGAAGTTCTGCAGGTATTGTGAAGAAGCAAGCAAGGACAATAGTGAAAATGTCAGATCATGGATATAAATGTTATGTTCGAGGCTGTGCTGCGGATTTCAGAACTTTTCATTCCCTTCCCACAAAAGAGAACTGCCAACAGGCATGGTTGATTTTTACAACAGGATACCTTACCATTTTAATTCAAAGCTGTTAGTTTGCTCTGCCCATTTCACCACTGACAGTTTTTCTAACCTGGGACAATATCAAGCAGGTTTCGCTCATCGTTTGATACTGAAGAAGGGGGCAGTTCCAACTAATGTTATATTTCCATTACAACCCCTACCGCAAGCAGAAAGTAACGTTAGTGATTTTATCCACTACTTGACTGTTGAAGACATTTCTGTTTCAGAGATATCATAGAACAATTTAAAATATATCAATGCATTCTACGGCACCTTTAAAATAATTATTTAAAATGGAGATCAGGCCAAACATCACTAAAACATGAAAAGGGCTATAACCACCTGACCATTAGTTCGATTGACTTTAAAATTGGCATGCAATGTTTTGGTCCAAGGTGCCATTTATGTCTATGCCGCCATAGGCCAATAAAGTTTGTGCACCTCTTAGACAAGGTTAACGAAGGTCGATCGGAACGAAACTCGGTGGGCATGTTCGACTCGTGGCCCTAGAGGTCTGTAAGAATTTTGAAAGAAATCGGCCACTAGTTGACGCTAACAGGTTTTACGGCTTTGTAATCACGTGATGCATGTCATTTGATGGATCTCCTCATACTGAACAACTTTGCCTCAAAAACTACTGCTGTCAATTAATTTGTTCATTAAATACTTGCGATTATGTTAAAAACCTACTTTTGCGAACTAGTCCTATGTTTTTCACCCGATCGGAAATATATCAGTGCAGTACAATTCTCTGGACTCTCTAGATCAATAATTATATAAAAAACTTAAACTTTACCCATTGGGTAGCCATAATAGGATCATTTAGAAAATGTGTATGGCAAAAAACACTCAAAAGCCTGTAAATCCTAAACGAAAACTCAGACAACTCACTAAACTGCCTTATGTGCTTAAAGACCCTAAATGCTTGAACCCCGCTAAATGCTGCTTGCAGCTTTAATTATTATTATTATTCTTCTCCGCTAAAACGCATCGTGCAGCCCAAACCGTAAGTGCTAGAGACTTGAAACTTGGCCACAAGGTAGTACAAAAATCGAGGAGAGGTTATCAAAGTATGAGCCCGATTGGCCTATAGGTGGCGCTATAGCGCAAAAAACAAAAAAAATCCACTATTTTGCTCATATCTCAATAACCATTTGTCCCAGCTTCAAGTGTCATACATCATTGGAATCCTTGGCTCAAGCCGAACAAAAAATATAGGAGGTATTTCATTTCCGGTATGCAAATTCTTCCGCCATATTGGATTTTGTTCAAAACCTACTTTTGCAAACTAGTCCCTGGTTTTTCGCCCGATCGGAACCAAACCAGTGCAGAAATGTTCTCTGGAGTCTGAATATCAATAATTATCGAAAAAAAGTTAAAATTTCGATACATGGTTGCTATGAGGTGTCAAAACGTTCGCAGGAGGCGGAGCTAATTTTACTAAAATGGCTATAACTCGGGAACGCAAGGAGATATTTTCACCAAACTCGGTACACATATGTATGAGCTCAATCTGGGGTCACAGTAAAAAAATCGCGACGATTGAACACTAGATGGCGCTATAACATGAAAAAAACATGAAAAGGGCTATAACCACCTGACCGTTAGTCCGATTGACTTGAAAATTGGTATGCAGTCTCTTGGTCCAAGGTGCCATGTAAATCTATGAGGACATTGGCGTATCTTGAAAAACATGGCCGCCATTGGCCAATGAAGTTGAGCACCTATTAGACAAGGTTAACGGAGACCGATCGAAACGAAACTCGATGGGCATGTTCAACTCATGGTTCTAGAGGTCTGTAAGAATTTTGAAAGAAATCGGCCACTAGTTGGCGCTAACGAGTTTTATGACTCTGTAATCACGTGGTGTTACACTCATCCACACAATATGCATATCATTTGATAGATCTCCTCATGGAGAACAACTTTGCCTCAAGAACCATTGCTGTCAATCAAACCATTCATTAAATATTCGGAATTATGTTAAAAACCTACTTTTGCGAACTAGTCCCTGGTTTTTCGCCCGATCAGAACCAGACCATTCTAGGACAATTCTCTGGACTCTCTAGATCAATAATTATCAAAAAGAAGTTGAAATTTTGCTTTTGGTTGGCTATAAGAGGGTCATTTAGAAAATAGGCATGTCCTAATACACTCAAACGTCTATAAATCCTAAATAAAAAGTCAGAATTTCACAAAAATTAATGAGCATATGTGACATAACATGCTAAAGAAGCATGTACATTTTTATGGAGATCGGACCATAGGTGGCGCTATAACTGTTAAAATGCTTTAAAACCATATATTTCCTATGGTAAATTGCCTGTATTGGCTGTAAATGGTGTTTTCCATCTGTGCTCATATAATGTTCATATAATAATGTTCAAAACCAGTGCAGTGCAATTATCTGTACTCAATAATTATCAGAAAAATTATAACTTCTTCATTTGGATTAATAATTAATAATTAATAATAGGGTCACTTCAAAATGTAGCCTTGACCAAGTGTCCACAAAAGCCTATATCTCTAATATGAATGATCAGACCTTAAAAACAAGTCAGAACAAGCATGAAAAAGACAGATCGGACAAAATTTGCCTCTATAACAGTTAATAAAAAAGGTGAATATGAATAACATAGCATATTAAGCCAATAAGTGGTATTTTACTGCCCCCTGCTGTCATTTCATCATACTACTCCCTAATATTGTTCTATAATTCATATTTAGACTTTATAAAATCATTATTTTAACATTTACAATCACATTTTGTCAAAATTAATCTATTGTTGTATTACTATTGACAACTGAGTCACAAGTGAATACTGAAACCGAAAGTAAAACGGCATTTACGCCACGTCCCCGAATACAAATTCACTCATAACTCGAAAACGGAAAGTCGTTGCGCGCTCAAATTTTGATGGTAAGGTCTTCTCCAGGCTCTTGATCGAAACGTGTTGTCGCAGGCCTGAATGATAGTCTCATTCAACAGGGCTCCTCGAGCACTATCTATGCTCTGAGTTTCAGAATTTTTCGCGTTCTGGTTACCGAGATATAAGTGAAAAACCAAATTCATTCAAACACTTCAATTGTAAAATGTAAGCTATAATACCACTTTTGTCCACTTGAGGGAGCAGCAAGATTACATATGATCTTTTCATTAGCTTTCAGTATTGGGAAACAAACAAATGCTTTAAAAAGCTTTTTTATTATGATAGGGCTGTAGCTATCGATTATTTTAGTAATCGAGTATTCTATTCAAGTAATCGGATAAAAAAATGTGGTAAAAAATAGATTCAAGTTAACAACAGCCTTTAAAATGACTTAAAATACAAATATATAATAACAAGCAATAATGATTGGTTCAAGTAAAGTATCAAAGTAAGTAATTATATGGGTTTTATTAAACAACACTGTTAAAATATACCCATGTAAAATAAATTATATAAACTAATATAAACATAACTTATGTACATGAATAACAAATGCCTGCAGAGGGCACCAGCGGCCTGGTTGTTGTTACACTAAGGCATTATCAAATCCTTGTTTATTGGCCAAACAACATTAAATTCAAATGTCAACTTAACCTTTAATATTTGGCCACTTCTGTACGATAGAAATGCTACAGCCACTGTAATTTCTTGAACAAGAACATGTGCACATCAAAACATGCAAACTCATAGTGAGAGTTTAAACTTTTATTTTGAAATCGCGATGTTTAAACTTTTATTTTGAAACCGAGATGAACAGCAATTTGAGAAACCGAGAAGCAGTTTGAGAATCCCGAGACGCGCTCCACAAATATAAATGATAACAGTACAACTATGAAACACAAACTGCGTCTGACTTGCGTTCCCAAATGCACGTTATTGGAAACGTAAACAAACAGCACTGCAGAGACTGAGTTTGCTTGGAGCAGCGTTTACTGTGGACGGAGCTGAGGTAATTTTAACATGTACTCTGCACTCATGTAATTAAAGCATCTTCTCTGTGAAAAAACAAACAAACAAAAAAACAGAGGATATATTTATTTAACTGAATTACAGCCTTTGTGATTTCACAATAGCACTATGCTATATAATGACTGTGTAAATGGTTTTAAATACATCGCGTTGTCTTAGAAAACTGTGTAATTCTGCGGTTGATGGATTCTCGTTTGTGGAATGCACCACTTCCGGTAAATTGCAATCTAGGATTTTAAAAAAAAAAGTACTTGACTTTAAAGGGGTCATATAATGCCATTTTTGTACAAGCTAATATGATTCTTTAGGGTCTAAATTAAAAGTTTGTAATATACTTCAATTAAAAATTCTCATTAGTATTGTAAGATAACACTCATTTTACCTGGTCAAAAACAGCTCTGTTTTCAGCACGCCATTTAAGTGCATGTGTCTTTAAATGATAATGAGCTTTGCTCACCCCGCCCCTCTGTTCTGTTTGACACGTTTCTAACACAATAACCATAACGCGCTGTTCATTAACGTGGGATTATGAATTATATTGAGAACGTCGTACATAGAAAACATGTCGTAATGTACTCTGAGTGTAAACAGCCGCATTCACCGTGAAGCGTGCAGCAAGCGATTTGCAAAGATTAATATAAAGATTTAGCCTGGCAAGCCAGACTACATCAAGATGTTTAGTCTGGCAACTCACCATAGACACGCTCACTCCGAGGGGCGGGATAAACGGCTGTCTTTCAAATTCCCTCTGCACGCAATAGGACAGCGCTTCAACCAACCAGAGCGTTTTCCCAACAGCGGAGCTAGTTGATAGATTCATTCAACTTTTGCCATATCTGGCCGGCAAAACGACGAACACATCTTCCTTTTTTAAAGAATGTTCTTTGCTCTTTTCTTAAAGAAAAACTTAACTCCAAGTCCTCCAGAGTCGCGGACAAAGCCGATTCGAAAGACTGTTCTCCAGCAGCCGTCATTCTTTGTTTTCAAGTCGCAGGCAGGTAACCGTCGCAACTCTGTCGTCATATGTTAAGCCCGCCCCGCCTACTCTATAAGCGACGTGATTGGCCTGACCCAATTTAGGTTTTTGCAGCTAGAAGGTCTATTGAGGGTTGCTAGACCCACCTGGCTGCAAAATACATTTTGCTGCCGCTAGGGTGCGTCTAGATTTCTAGGCTAATAAAGATTAATATAAAGGTTAATAAAACGTTACACTCACTTCTTCTTCTGGAGGTACAGCAGGAACACGAATAGTTGGTACCAATCCTATTTTCAGGAGCAGCTTCTTAGCAAAACCAGTTTTACTGACCCTCCTTTGTAAAGCTGTCTGGTGTGAAATGATTTGCGCAAACATGAAAGCATGGACGTTGATCGTGGGGAATCCCTAATGCTTTGGGAATATTACATCATAACATCAAAATGACTTAGACGCCATTCTTCTCCAGCATATCAATGCACTATGATGATAGACAGCTCGCTCACGGTCTGTGTTGAAACGCTGCTGTCAATCACAACCGTGGGAGGGGCGTCGATTTTGTGACGTCACAAAATCAAACGGCTTGATTTCAGAAAGTGTAGAACATATAAGGAGATTTTTAAAAAAAAACACTGGATGGATTTTTATCATTTTATGATGGTTGTGTACAGGCACTGCCAACGCACATTTCAGTACAATCAACTTGTAAAAGTGCATGTACCAGTAGGCCTATATGACCCCTTTAATCGAGGAGTCGTTACAGCCCTATACTGGTAATATAGTTTTATATTATTAGATCACAAAGAAATGCCTATAGACAAATAAATATACTTTCTCAATAACATATCCCAAAAACAAATTTGTATTTGTGTGTGTATGTTTGTGTGTGTGTGTGTGTGTGTGTGTGTGTGTGTGTGTGTGTGTGTGTAAGCATGCATTATTGAGTTAACATGGAAAAACTGGTTTGCTTTAGTGCAGAAAACTGGTTAAAATCATGAAGTTTAAAGTGAAACTGAGCCAATAAGTGGTCTTTTACTGCCCTCTGCTGGCCATTCTACTTATTAATGAAGTCTTTTCACATGTGATTTTGCATCATTCATATTTAGACACTTAAAAATCACTTATATAACAATAACTATTATAACACAATCATATCAGTGTTTATCACTTCATTTGCACTGACACTTCACATAATTGCTAGTAATGTGGTAAATCATGGTAAATCATGCTGGAAACATGGTAAATCATAGTAAATAATACTAGAATGTGGTGTATCAAGGTAAATCATGCTAGAATCCTGGTAAATCATTCTAGAACGTGGAATATCATGGTAAATCATGCTAGAACATTGTCTTTTCCATCTATGATGTCAGTGGTTACATGCTTGCTAAATATAACTTTGTAACTTTTGATGCTTTTGTGCTTAAAGTCCTTAACGGCCTTAACTGCTTGAACCCCGATAAATGCTGCTTGCAGCTTTAATTATTATTATTATTTTTCCGCCATAAAACGCATCGTGCAGCCCAAACCGTAAGACCTAGAGACTTGAAACTTTGCCAGATGGTAGTACTATTGCTCGCTACTCAGATACACGGACTCAGCCCAATCGGCCCATAGGTGGCGCTATAGCAATCAAAAGCGCAAAACTGCTCAGAACTCCCAGACCGTAAGGCGTAGCTTCAAGTGTCTTATATCATTGAAATCCAGAGCTTCTGAAGAAAAAAACGTATATCTCCGATTTCATTTCCGCCATGATAGATTTTTCGCCATTTTGAATTTTGTCAAAAACCTACTTTTGCGAACTAGTCCCTGGTTTTTCGCCCGATCGGAACCAAACCAGTGCGGAATTGTTCTCTGGAGTCTGAAGATCAATAATTATCGAAAAAAAGTTGAAATTTCGATTAATGGTCGCTAGGGGGTGCAAAATTAACGTTGTGGGAGGAGCCTATTTTACTAAAATGGCTATAACTCAAGAAGTAATTAAGTAAACTTCACCAAACTTGGTACACATGTGTAAGAGGTCAATCTGAGGTCACAGTAAAAAAATTGCGTCGATTGGCCACATGGTGGCGCTATAAAACAAATAAAAACATATAGACAACTGACCGTTTTTCCGAATGACTTGAAATTTGGTATGCAGTGTCTTGGCCCAAGGGGCCATGTATGTCTAAAAGGATATTGGCGTATCTCAAAAAACATGGCCGCCATTGGCCAATGAGGTTTGAGCACCGTTAACGACGTCCGATCGGAGCGAAACTCGATGGGCATGTTCGGCTCAAGCCCCTAGAGGTCTGTAAGAATTTTGAAAGAAATCGGCCACTAGTTGGCGCTAACGAGTTTTAAGGCTCTGTAATCACGTGGTGTTACACTTATCATCACAAAATGCATATCATCTGATAGATCTGCTCATGCTGAACAACTTTGCCTCAAGAACCATCACTGTCAATCAAACTGTTCATTAAATATTCATGAATATGTTAAAAACCTACTTTTGCGAACTAGTCCCTGGTTTTTCGCCCGATCAGAACCAGACCAGTCTAGGACAATTCTCTGGACTCTCTAGATCAATAATTATCGAAAAAAAGTTGAACTTTTGCATTTTTCGCATGGGTATAATTGGGTCATAAAGAAAATGGGCGTGGCAAAATGCACTCAGAAGCCTATAAATCCTAAACGAAAACTCAGAACTTCACGAAAATGGGTGAGCATATGTGCCATAACATTCTAAACAAGCATGCAAAATTTCATGTAGATCGGACCATAGGTGGCGCTATAACTGGCAAAAAGTTTTAAAACTACATATTTCCTATGGTAAATTGCCTATATTGGCTGTAAATGGATTTTTCCATCTATAATTTCAGTGGTTAAAAGCTTGTTAAATAAAACGTAATGTCTTAAATGCTTATGTGCTTAAAGGCCTTAAATGCTTGAACCCCGATAAATGCTGCTTGCAGCTTTAATCTTTGTGTTTTTGTCCACCTTTTCTAGCAGTAATGTGTTCAATTTTGACACACTACCACTCATGGGATGTACATTAACAATGCTCTCTGAGGTGGGATTCAAATTCAAAACGGGAAAAAATGTGGAGAAACAAGAGCATATTTTTGTTTTAGCTGTTCAAAAGTGCTAAATGTATAAATATCTGGAACTGTTTCCATTGAAGAAAAAAAAAAAAAAAAGCTTAGGTAACCCTGGAGGAAAAGCATGATTACTACAAATTGGACTATTCACATAGGCTATATATCAGGAATTTTCAAATAAGCTATACCTTAATTTGTTTCCACTCTTCAGTTAAGTTAGAAATAAATAATATGTTTCTGTTGATACTTTAAAGATAGAGAATTCTTATTACAAGAAGCTTTTTCACTTACTAACCATTCTGGCTTGTCACCTAACTCCACTGAACCCAACTTTCTCCAGCATGCTGAAGTATTTAAATTAGCTAATAATATTATAATAATATTAAATAATAATATTTAAAATCAGTTTATTTAGATGTTTCTTGTTAATCCTAGATGTCTTGATGGC
This sequence comes from Abramis brama, assembly GCA_022829085.1. NCBI lineage: Eukaryota > Metazoa > Chordata > Actinopteri > Cypriniformes > Leuciscidae > Abramis > Abramis brama. Next base: position 36,611,775 of record CM040773.1, on the reverse strand, counting down.
TCAAATGAAGCTGGTTATAATAGATTATAGCTGTTTAAAATGATAAAGGGGGATAAACAAAGGAATACAGTGAAATACAAACAAAAATCTTATAAAAAAAAGAATTATAGAGTTTATCCTGCCTACTAGTGTTAAGACAAAGACACTCAAAGTTTGGTTAATTTGATTTGCATTGACTGACAAATTTACTACAAAAAAAAAATAAATATGTAAAAAGAAAATATTAAATATTATTTTGGTTCATTAATATTTAGGCTACCTGGTTTTTGGACTGACAGGTCTTTGTCTGGATCTTGATTAAATCTCTGGTTTGTGCAGGGAACTCTATAAACTCATTTTTTATTATTATTTTTTTTTTTTCTCCCATTGACCTTAAGAGAAATAAATAAATAAATGTCTTACCGTGCAAGAGGAATGCCGAAACTGTGAACAAATAAACGAAAAACTTCTTTGTGTCCATGTTTCTCAAACGTGCTTTGACACCTTGAATGAATGGAGCAGCACTACAGCGGTATTTATGTAGGATATCTTGGCTGCGTTCCAGTCCACTTTTAGACATGCACTTGCAAACTTCCCTAAGCACTTCACTTCCCCTCAGGGGAATCCCTCCACTATTTTGAAGTGCGTTCCACTTCGTGAAGTGGACGAGGGAAGTTTATATGGACAGACCCTCGTTCCCTCGATTTTGACAGAGGGAGCGAGTCTACTTCATGTACACTTCAGGCACCTACAGTATATGTCCCACAATGCAGTACGACTCTTGACGTCACCACATATCTTGTCAAATCACCACCACAACAAACAATTCAGCCCATTGCAGTTTCCGCCAGTAGTGGACACTCATGCAGCGGAATCCCATTGAAGTCAAACAATTAATCAGATTTCGACTCAAACAAACGGAAACGTCTGAAGAGTGGCTGTGATGTCTGAGGCTGAGACTATTTTTCCACAATCTTCTCCAGCACAGTTTAGTGTAAGCAGCTGCTGTCCCCTGCTGTAATGAGCATGACAGTAGGAAGTCAAACACATGGACACAGTTTTCTGAATTGCTAAAAATAATTCCTCAAAACCAATCACCCACTTTCTCAAAATCTTAAACACAAAACCAAATCTTCAAACTACATTCAGAGAACATTTGACTCTTCTGGCAAAAAATCAAACAATTGACTCAAAACTATTTTATCTGTGCTCAAAATCAAATAATGCTTTCAGATCTTACACACATCAGTCAAAATATAAAGACTACAGATCATTCATTAGACACTACAGTACATCAAAAAATGGAGAACACATAATCCAAATGATAAAAACAATATATTTTCACATACAGTCACTCAGAAGAGTTGTGCAACTTCTAGGCTTTTATTGTTAAAGCTAGTTATAAATACTGTAACCAAACCCTTACAGAAAACCTTATGCGCTTTTAAAAAGTGTAGAAGCAGGACCGCTCACTCCCTGGACTCATATTGTCACCATTATGTTCTGTATCAAAATGCTACACTTATTCACCAGGTCACACAGACACACTCCTCACATGTGCAAACACTAATTGCTTAACTGATCACTAACCAATCACTGCTTTACTGTAGTATAGGCCTAAATAGGTCAAAGGTCAGATGATCTGTTTTGAACAATGGATTCCTGGGACCAGTTAGTTCAGTTAGTTCAACCTGCACAACATTTAGTCATTTGTGCACATCATAGTAGCAGTTTCTTATTCCTTCCAACAAATTGCAAATGCTTTTGGACATGCATCAATTGCTTTCATACAACTCTCTGCTGTTTTATAACATTATCATTTGCTTATGTCAGTCAAAATTAACTATACTTGTGAATGCCGAATAGTCATTCCATATAAAACTAATAGTCCTCATGTCATTGCTTGAGTCATTACATACAAAAATGTTGAACTAGTTGTCAAAATCTGTCAAGCAAATTTTACGAATTTTTTAAAATCTTTTTTTTTTCCTGAAAATGTCTCCTAAATTGAACAATTTCTCTCAGGTGAATGTCAGCTTTCACTGATGAGGAACATCTGGATGTGCATGAATGATTACAGTATGTAGCCTATGTTGTATGTTCAGTTCCAATATGTACTGCAATATTGTTTACAGTTGTGCACAGCTCTACCCAGAGGGAGTTTATGTTTGTTGTAAATAAGGGTGTATGTTTTCTTTTGCACAATGCTGTGAACAAATTAGAATTGCAAAGATGCAGTAAAAATGTGAAACATACAGTACATATTCAGTGTCTTGTACTCAGTTACCTCACTAAATACAGTAATGTGTAACTTTACTATATTTTTCAAATGGCTGTGCAAATAGTATATAGTGCTGTCTTGAGCATTTTCAGGTAGTGTCACCAAGATCTGACTTGTTTGCATTGGAAAACATTTACAGAGTAAACTGTCATAATGAAAACATGACAAAGCCATTTGACTATCTTGTTCATAAACAATGGTGTCAGGACTTTTCATCTTGATGACACTTTCATTGACATGAATGCTTGCTTTTGAGGAATGAGCTATCCATTTTGAGCAAGTGACACGCTTTTGCAGGTTATCAACTAGGTTTTGCAGTTTGTACTAATTGTTTTGAGAACTGCATTAACTGTTGTGCAAATGTATATAGTGATGTGAGAAATGCACCAAAGCAACTGAGAAAAACTGTATTTACTGTATTCTAAAGAATATACTTTTGGTTTACAGTACATATGTTTATGGTTTTGTTGTATGCTACTGTAAGACCTAATAAATATTTTCTGTTTCTACATTGCATTTGGTGTTTACAGTGTACTTGTTACATCAGATTACTTTCACTCTATGGTTATAACAGATTATAGCTGTTTAAAATGATAAAGGGGGATAAACAAAGGAATACAGTGAAAAAATAAATAATAATTTATATAGTGTTTATCCTGACACTATAAATTATTATAGTTATTATAGTTAATAAATTATTATATTAAGACACTCAAAGTTTGGTTAATTTGATTTGCATTGACATAACAACTTGACAAATTTACTACAAAAAATATTAAATATATTAAAAAGAAAATATTAAATATTATTTTGGTTCATTAATATTTAGGATACCTGGTTCCTGTCTGACAGGTCTTTGTCTGGATCTGGGTCGTGAATAAATCTCTGATTTGAGCAGGGAACTCTATAAACTCATTCTTTTTCTTTTATTGACCTAATGATAAATAAATAAATAAATAAATAAATGAATGAATGAATGAATGAATGAATGAATGAATGAATGTCTTACCGTGCAAGAGGAATCCCGAAACTGTGAACAAATAAACGAAAAGCATCTTTGTCTCCATGTTTCCTCTCAATCGTGCTTTGGTACTTTGAATGCTTCAATACAGCGGTATTTATGTCTCTGGTGTGTCGTTGTCAGAGACCACGTGATAATTTGAGATGCCAAAAGCCTGCGGCTTGAAAGTCTGAGAAAGCGGTTGCAGTGAGGAGAGAAAAAAAGTGCAGTAAAGACAGTTCTCTCTACAGGGCTGAGTTTAGCTCCACTGATTGGTCAAATGTACATCATGTGGGCGTGGTCACTACTCAAGAGCTGGATGTCTGAGAAACATGTTCTGTGGCTGTACATGGTTTAAGTCTACTCTACTCAAATGGTTAAAGTTCAAATTCTAATACAAACTATTTCAATCTACAATACATTTTTATTACACCTGTTCATGTGATAATTCACTTTCATGCAATGATATGCAAGTATCTTGGTTCGATTTTTTTAAAAAAAGTATAAAGTTTTGTTACAGTCATAATTTATGTTAAACTTTTAGATAAAACAGGACAGTAGCATTCAGTAAAAGTGGGACATCCTATTAAATAAAATAGTCCTATAATACATTTAATAAACTTAAAACGAAACAGAGCTGAGCATGACACATCATCATTAATCCACAAGTGTGTCTGTTTTTATAGTTATTCTTTTACATTAAAAAATACTGTATGTAGCCTATATATTTTTTTTTTTTTTTTTTCGATATCCTGTTGTAAGCAATGGTATTATCCAAGCATCAACCAAGAGGCCGTCTGACTCACAAGTAAAGCAACCAATCGCGGTTCGTTTAAATTAAGCGTCATGTTTATGGGCTGAAAAATGTAAAGTCGATGACGAGTGAATGACCCTTCAGTGTCTAAAACTTCACATACTTTTGAAAATCCAGCATTTGGATGTCCTAAAATCCTAACACGTGGACATAGTTTTTCTGAATTGCTAAAACTATTCCTCAAACCATCACCCACTTTCTCAAAATCTTAAACACAAAACCAAATCTTCAAACTACATTCAGAGAACATTTGACTCTTCTGGCAAAAAATCAAACAATTGACTCAAAACTATTTTATCTGTGCTCAAAATCAAATAATGCTTTCAGATCTTACACACATCAGTCAAAATATAAAGACTACAGATCATTCATTAGACACTACAGTACATAAAAAAATGGAGAACACATAATCCAAAGCTTGCAGTTACAGAAAAACAGTATATTGTCACATGGTAAATTCATTTTGCAATTGTGTAAAAAAGTAATGACAACTTACAGTAGTAAGGCGAATAAATACTGTATGCACTACCAGTAGAGTATAGTACTGAATATTGTATAGTATTGAATGTCTGTATATTCAGCACTTGCATACTGTAAAAATACAGTAGTCCAACTGCAAAAGCCAAAAAGGTTACAGTAAAAAACTCTAAATGAAAAGCATGTTACAGTCACTCAGAAGAGTTGTGCAACTTCTAGGCTTTTATTGTTAAAGCTAGTTATAAATACTGTAACCAAACCCTAACAGAAAACCTTATGCGCTTTTAAAAAGTGTAGAAGCAGGACCGCTCACTCCCTTCGGACGCATATATGTTTCTGGATATATCTGTCATAAACGGGCCTTCTGTCATCTCTCAATGATATTTCATCTCATATGTTTAACGAATAACACATAATAACAAAGTCTGCACTGTATTGTATGTTGTGTGGCTAAATCCCAAACACACATTGAGAACTGTGTTTTAAATTAAGACAAAGACAGTCACGTTTGGTTAAAATGATTTGCATTTACAACAACACATAAATTTGCAACAAAAATATTACTTTTAAGTATACGAGTCATTCCACCGAAGGGGTGACGAGTGACATTTGCTTGTTGTAACTCTTCCAAATTAGATTAAATTTTAATCTTTTTTCAACACTGAATCCAATAACTTTGCTTCTTCCCAGTCTGCATGAGTTTTTAAAGCGGCAGGTCACACAAGTTTACGTGGTGAGTTAATTGAAATCCTTCGTAATGAGTTCGGACTGCTCTTTCCGAATATTTCAATTTACAGAAATATTCGATCTGCAGTCTTGTGCTTCTTCAGAATGTCCTGAGGTTCCCTGTTTACATCAGAAACTGTTGCGTGAGGAAAGCAGCATGTAGTTGTATCCCTGCTGCTAATGTTTCTGATTATGGTGCCATTTGCTTGTTGCAACTCTTCCAAATTAGTCGTCTTCTTTTCTTTTTCATCACCTAATAACACACATATTTCATTGTGTGTATTGGTCAATCTCTGGTAACCGTCGGGCCAAACCAATCTCATTGCTTTGCTGCTACGAAAAGTCCCATAGCCTTTCAATGAGGGTGTCAAGACTTTTGTACAATTATGGTGCGTTAAAATCCTCCTGGGAAGTCGTGTTTACTCATGCTAACACACATGCTAACTAATGCTAGCAACGTGTTAAATCATGCTAGCAACATGTTAAAACGTTAACAACATGCTAACTCATGCTACCAACATGCTAAAACATGCTGGCAATATGTATAAATAATGCTAACAACATGCTAATCATGCTAGCACCCTGGTGAAAAAAAAATATGTTAAGTATACTTGAAGCCAGACTAATTATTAGTATACTTCAAGTGTGTTAATGATTAGTTAACTTAAAGTGTGCTATTTTGAAACAACTAATTTTGTACTAAGTATATTTTAGTAGTAATGAAGTTGTAGTGAAGCATAACTTTAAATGTATTTAGTGTACTTTTGTGTACTAAATTGGAACAACTTTAAGTATATTTAGTATATTTTAAGTATATGCCTGTGTAGGGACTAGTTACATACTTGATTAGTGTATTAAAGTGTACTTTATTTGTGTTACAAGTACATTACAAATTAATTACAAGTGTCTTCGAAACATACAAGAAATATACCGTAAATTTATTAAAAATATATACTAAGTATACTTGCAGCCACACTAATTATAAGTATACTTCAAGTGTGTTAAGGATTAGTTAACTTTAAGTGTGCTATTTTGAAACAACTAATTTTGTACTAAGTATATTTTAGTTGTATTTAAATTGTAGTAAAGCATAACTTTAAGTCTATTTAGTGTACTTTTGTGTGCTAAATTGGAACAACTTCAAGTATACTTAGTGTAGTTTAAGTTTATGCCTGTGTAGGGACTATTTACATACTTGATAAGTGATAATAAAGTGTACTTTATCTGTGTTACAAGTACATTACAAAATCATTACGAGCAATATACAAGTCTATTATTTTTGAGTAAAAATGATATTCTCCGTAATATCTTTGGCTTAATCCAAATACTACAAATAGCACACTTTGTCTTCAATAACAAATGCACATTAATAAACAAATATTACTTAGCTATACTTTGTACAATATACTTTAAAGCTATGTTGGAGAGCTAGCAAGATTTGAAAGCGGCACCTCTTGGAGAGCTAGCAAGATTTGAAAGCGGCACCTCTTCTAAGCTCCACCCCCTCCCGTCAGTACTCCGTCCAAAGCTACGCCCCCACAAACATGAACGCGCATCCACAGTCGGAGTCAGCTGCAGGTCACAGGAAAGCAGAGTATTTTTGTCATGTTGGAATAAATATTTTGAAACGATAAATGCCTTTCCTTTACCATTTCAGCATAAACAAGCTATTACTTTTCTTACCTCCTTACATGCTAAATGAATAATGACAATGAATGTGGTATAACACTTTTTGTTTTATTTTTTTTAAAAACGAACAAGAGAGACCTAAGAGAAATACTTTTTTACACAAGTATCTGTACTTTCGCTGCTTTTGATTGTCATAAACAATCTGTATTTACATATAATAAATAAGAAATAAATATATATAAGACAAGGAGTGTCCAGGGATGGCTGACAGGTCAGGCTTTGCATGAGGCGTCGTCTGCTGTGGCAGTGATTTACCTTTAGGAAGAATATCACAATTACACATCTGACAATAATTACTGCATCTCAAAGACACACAAAGAATGACAACAAAACTTTGTTTCCATTTCACACAGTAACAAACATTTCTTCTCGTAGCTAACAAAACACATATGCCACATCACCACAGTTGTCCCGTTTATAAGCAATATTAACGTCATTTTATCACAATTATAATGCAGACACTTGCGACTATGGCTGTGCAATATGTTCAAAATGGCATGTCCTAAAAGTCAGATAAGCAGACCTGTAACGCAACTGGCTTACACCGACAGAGAAGATAATGTTAGCATTGCTAGTTAGCACTAGCTACAAAAGTAGCTACGTGGCCTAACATAACATATATCATGGAAATAACAAATCCCCCCGAAGCAAAACAAATAATTACCTGTTCAGCAGAAAGAACGCAACCTCGGCATCGCTTTTCATCACTTTTGCTCCCTCAGTTGTCTCCACCATTCAAATGCTGCAATGTTGACGCAAGTTTGTTCTCTGGCTTTATCCAGTGCCTGTTTCGTTGCAGCCTTTTCTGCCTCCGATTTTCTTTTTTTTAGGCTTTTTATCAGGGCGAGCAGTTACCAGCAAAGCTGGCATTGGTAGATTTTGCTGCATTTTCTCTTCCATTGTGCCGCAAACTCCTGCTTACTCGGTGTAGTGAGCTGAATGTTTCCGGAACGGTGACATGTGATGAGTGCACGCAGGGCAGCGCACGCAGTGGGGCTCGGGCACGAGACATGAAGGCATCTGATTGGTTCTTTACATTCGCACCGAATGGCAGTGATTGGTCAGAGTTTTTACTGTCCTGCAGCTGCTACAGAGGTCTGATTTTTTTCATTCCTTTTTCTGAACACATAATGTATTGACTACTCTCAGGATGGAAGGACCATTTCACCCAGTATAAAAAAAAGTGTTTCTGAACAGGATTACCTACCCTAGTGAGTGAACTTCCATTTTTGGCCATGCAATATAGCCAGTGTTTACTTGGCTGCATGTTAAACGTCCACTTGTGACATCACAATCCAGTAGCTGCCCCTTTCTGTACAGTAGAAAACACATTTTCTTGTGTGTTCCAATGGTGTGATTGTTGATGTAAAATTTGTAATGGATTTGTGTTTATTGTACATTGTGCCTATCTTTAACATTGTATAAACTTAAATTAAAAATACTTAAATCACAATTACAAAAGTAGCCATTTGTACACTGTATACTCAAATCTATTTTAAGTAGATCAACATAAGTATGTTTTCTTTAAATACACAAAAACTTAAAAGGACTTGTAGTGTACTTTTTAGAAATATGTTAAAAGTGTGCTTGTTTTTAGCATATTTCTTAAAAGTGTAATTAATCATATATTTATTACCAATGTACTTATAGTGCACTTGTTAGAAATATATTAAAAGTATGCTTGTTTTTAGCATTTTTTTTTTAAAGTGTATTTAAGCATACATTTATTATCAATGTACTTATAGTGCACTTGTTAGAAATATATCGAAAGTATGCTTGTTTTTAGCATATTTCTTAAAAATGTAATTAAGCATATATTTATTACCAATGTACTTATAGTGCACTAGTTAGAAATATATTGAAAGTATGCTTGATTTTAGCATATTTCTTAAAAATGTAATTAAGCATATATTTATTACCAATGTACTTATAGTGCACTTGTTAGAAATATGTTAAAAGTATGCTTGCTTTTAAATATATTTTTAGAAAATATACTAAAGTACTATTATTTTAAAGTGTGTTAAAAGTTGTATTATAAAAATAGATAAAAAGCATGATGCTAATATACTTTTAATATATTTAAAGATAGTATATTTTTTTAAATATATTTGCAATGTACTATTGAAAAAGGGAATATATTTCAAATATAATAAAGTATACTTTTTTTTCACCAGGGCAACATTCTAAAACATGTTATAAAATGCTAAATAATGCTAGCAACATGTTAAATTATGTTTACAAAATGATAATCATGTTAACAATATGTTAAAAAAGGCTAGCAATGTGTTAAACAATGTTGTTTTATGCGAAACCATAGACCTTCATCTACATATCAAGTATAATAATAGTAACATTGAATCATCTTGGAGAGAGTTTCATCGTGTTAACTGTCGTAAGTTCGTAACCGAATGCGACGCGCTGTTTGAATGCTGAATGAAGAATGATTGACAGCCGCAGCTGAGGGAAACGTTTACGTGATCTTGAATTGAACGACTTAAATATTAATTTCTATCTCACATTATACTATATAATGGCTTCAGAACTGTTGTGGCAAAAATATTCATTAAACAACCATCACTGCGTAAGAGACATTTCTGAAGTCAAATTGTCTTTTAAAAGTATTTATTCTTGCAAGAAGGCCCAGTTGCCACACAGAAGTCACCAGTACAGTCTGTGAAACAAGTGCGACGACGAGAGGGAGGGCAGAGGAGACTTTATACTGCTTTCAAGGTCTCCTGCTTACAGGCCCTTATCTAAACAAGGGAAGGTTTCTCTGCTAGTCATCTAATCCTGCTGAGTTTATTCTTACGAACTTACAAGTTCTAAATTGGACGGCCTCTGACCCTAGGGGTCAGAGCCCCTTTTCAATCTTCCTGATGTCTCACCTGTTTCCCAGTGTTTAAAAACACACACACACATTAGTCATATGTTGGCAGACTACGTACAGTCCAGCAAAGATCATTTCAATGTCTTAATAATGAAAATAATGAAAATCAACACTGTAAATCAATGAAAATCAAAATTTTCCATTACAAGAACACTTATAATTGTTACTTCTGTGTGTTATGTTAACGGCATATCTTGCCATAAGGGGGCACTGTTGCGTGGGGTGTTTTCCCCTCTTCGGGGAGGCGAAGAAGAAGGAGTTTGTTTTGGTTGTTCCTGTGTGTGGATGGCGGTGATGGAATAAAAATGTTATTGAACTAAACGTGAAGTTATCTTTCGGTCTATCATTGGTAGCAGAGGATGGCTGCTAACTACAGGGTTCCACTAACGTTTGAAGAAGGAAAACCCTACGAAAGCTGGGAGAATGAAGTCAACATTTGGACCAGAGTTACCGATTTGGAGAAAAAAAAACAAGCTCTTGCCGTCGCCCTGGCGCTATCAGGAAGGGCGCGGGATACGGCGATGGAAATTCCGGTAGATGATCTAAATAAAGACACTGGAATGACCACTGTGGTACCTGCCATGCAGTATACCTTATTTTAAGTCTGACTACGCCACCCCCTGATGATGGGCAGGAGGAACCCCAACTCTTCCCGTGAATGTAGTGTGGCTAATAATACGTTTATCCCCGCAAAGGGACAGTCAACAAGAGGCAGAAATGTAAATGTATTCCAAAATTTATTACATTAGTACAAAAAGGCATAGAAAAGTTATTTAAAACGAATCTTAAAAAATACTGTGATAAATGACTGGTGGATTTTCCTCAATCTAGGAAGGTCGGATCAGCCAATGCAAAACCCCTGCTCAGGAGGCCCCTGGAGAGACAGAAACAGGAGACAGCAACCCAACACCAGTCGAAGCATGCGACACAACAAGCACTACACACTTAAGATCTTTATATACCACTACAAAATATCACACCGTGTTGTAGTTATAAGTACACACCAATACAGTGTCTCTCCCAGTGTGGTCCCCTGAAGAGAAGGGGCAAAGCATCAGTGTGGATCCGGCCTTGTACAAGGATAACCTACGCAGAAGACATAGTTAGAGAGGAGAATCACCAGCATAAATGGCACACTAAGAAATACTATAAATGTAGCACATGAGTGGCAAAATTATGGATAACCAAACGAAACAAAAAATCAAACAACAGGAAGCAATAAAGAAATGCCTATTAATTACAGGAAAACAGTGGCTGGCCTGGTCCCTTTTCAAAAGAAACCAAGCATGTTAGTTAACAACCTCATTAAACAGCATAACATAGTCAACTAAAACATAACTAGAAAATGTAGGCCTACTTTTCAGTATGCTCAACTGTCCCACAGCGCATTAACACATGCAGAGAAAAGGTGAACGTTCCGTTGCTACAGACAGAGAAAGTCGTTAAAACATGTTTCAATGCAGGTATAAACATTCAATGGAAAATGTACATATTGAGGCATTTACCAGTGCAGCTCAGCAGCTCGAGTACACTGGGGTGATCGCATAAATGTTAAAACTCCATTCAGCAGCCTGTGTCCTCCGTGAAGAGTAGACACGCGCCTCTAGAATTACCCTAATCAAATAAAATAAATAAGTATTAAAATTTACTGGCAGTGATTAAACATGCTCTGCAATGACCAATTTTACCTGCATGAAAAAAGGGGGCCCAACTCACACAACAGTGTCTAGCATCAACACGAAAAGAGTCTGCCTTACAGCCAGCAAACATTTATCACTTCCTGATTAGTCATGTGACCTTACAACAGATCACATGATTGATTGAGTGAATGTGATGCAGCTGTGTTGTATGCCTGCCTGAGTAGATCCCCACACCACTTTGTTAGCGAAACTGGATGCTTTGTTCCTTAAAGAGGAAAAGGACAGGATCTACGATGCTTACTTAGATTTTGACCGGATTATGAAAGAAGCGAACATGTCCATGGCGTACTATATTATTGATTTCGAACAGCGCTATTCTCGGATGAAAAAGTACAACATGGAGTTACCCGACGCAGTTTTAGCTTGGACACTGCGTGTTTGGATATGACGGATAGGCAGTTGGCTCTAACTGCATGCACTGACTTAACTTATGCCTCGATGAAGTCCGCTCTGAAGAGAATATTTGGCGGAAAAACCAGCGCGGCAGCACAAAGTATTAGCCAGGAGTCCGTGTTTGTGACAGAGCAGCGACGGCAAAAAAGTAAGTCCTGGCAGCAAAGCGCTCATCAGAAAACTCCACAGCCCGGTACAAACCCGCTAGATAAGTACGGACGGCGATCGAAATGTGCAGTGTGCCAAAGTACATATCACTGGGTCAAAGATTGTCTGCACAAAGGTGAGAGTGTTAAGATTACAGAAGATAAAACTGACATGGAAGAGTGTAATATTACTCTGTACACCAAAGAATCACCGACAGATGCAGAAATATTCATGACTGAATGTTTTGGCTCAGCAATAATAGACACTGCTTGTACTAGGACAGTCTGTGGACAAGAGTGGCTTGACAACTACAGTACTTTGTTACAGAAAAAAAGTGTAAAGATGATGAAAGAAACAGAAGCAGAAAGTCACAGGAATTTCAAGTTTGGAGATGGAAAAGTAGTTTACTCAGGAAAAAGAGTCAAGATTCCTGCAAAGATTGGCAACATGAAGTGTAATATTGAAACAGAAGTGGTACCTGTAAACATCCCCCTGCTTTTGAGTAAGACATCATTAAAAAGGGCAGGGACCGTTCTGGACATGGAAAATGACAGCGCAGTAATGTTCAACCAGCCGGTTAAACTAGACTTTACAAGCTCTTATTGTGTGAACATTGTGGACAATGACAATAAAAATCCTGCTCACTCTGATCAGATATTAACGGTTGAAGACGAAATATTGTCAATCACAGACAAGATGAACACAAGTGAGAAGATGAAAGTTTTGGAAAAGCTTCATAAAAAGTTCGGGCATGTCTCTGGAGACAAACTACTAAGACTTATGAATAATTCTGGCAACAAGGACGCAGAATGCCCCAGCCTGTTGCAAAAGATCATAAACCAGTGTGAAGCGTGTCAGAAATACTGTAGAACCAAACCAAAACGTGCTGTCGGATTACCATGGCATCTACGTATAATGAAACAGTTGCTATAGATTTGCACGAGCTTAAGCCAGGGGTCTGGTACCTACACATTATTGACCAGTTTACTCGTTTTAGTGCTGGTAGTGTCCTCACCACCAAGAGGGCTTCTGAAATTGTCAAGCGTTTTATCCACGATTGGATCAGTGTACATGGCCCACCACAAAAGCTATTCAGTGACAATGGTGGCGAGTTTAATAATGAAGAAGTGAGAGACATGGCCGAGAACTTTAATATTGAAGTTAAGACAACACCTGCCTACAGCCCCTGGAGCAATGGACTGTTGGAGCGCCATAATCAAACCCTAACTGAGATCATAATGAAAGTGAAAGCTAGTACTGAATGTGACTGGAGCACTGCAATGGACTGGGCCTTGATGGCAAAGAACTGTATGCAAAGTGTCCATGGGTACAGTCCACATCAGCTGGTGTTCGGGCAGAATCCTAATCTGCCCTCAGTGTTAATTGACAAAGCACCGGCTCTAGAGGGGACTACCAAGAGTGAATGGGTTGCTAAGCACATTTCAGCCCTGCATGCTGCAAGAAAGGCTTTTACAGAAGCTGAATGTTCGGAGAGGATACGGAGAGCTCTAAAGAAACAGTTACGGCCCACTGACGAGCGATACAAACCTGGAGATAAGGTTTATTACAAACGAGTGGACTGTCCAGAATGGAAAGGGCCTGGAGTGGTCATTGGACAGGATAGTGCAGTTGTTTTTGTCAGACATGGAGGCACCTGTGTCAGAGTGCACCAACTTAGGTTAAGAAAAGTTACTCATGAAAATGAAGAGCCTCAGATTGTCTCTGAGGAGAATAATCAAGGACAACGTACAGTGGACACCATTGAAGAAGAGACAAATGTAGAAAATGCAGAGATTGATCCTTTACCTGCTCTTTTGAAAATGCAGAAGCAGAGAGACCAGACATTGGAAACATTAACATAAAGACTGGACAAATTGTGACATTTAGAAACCAAGCAAGTGGTGTTTCACAAACAGCAAAGGTGCTAGGATGTGCTGGAAAAGCCACTGGAAAATATAAGAACTGGTATAACTTGGAGCTACTTGAGCCTGCGGAGGTAGCCGGTAACAGTGAATCAGCAGATCTGTCACAATTAGAGGATCTTCGTGTCCAGAAAGAGGTTCCAAATTCGGATACACATGAGGATGTTTTTGTGACTAAGGATGTGTCTTTTGATGAAGCAAAAGAAAAGGAAATACAAAATTGGAGACAGAACGAGGTGTTTGAAGAAGTTGAGGACAAAGGACAAAAGTGCGTCTCCACTCGATGGGTGTGCACTTTGAAAGAGACTGAAAATGGATTAGTTCCCAAAGCAAGACTTGTTGCACGAGGATTTGAGGAGCTTCAAGTTTCTGAACAGTTCAAAAGGACTCGCCGACTTGTGCCTCAGAGTCACTGAGACTTCTAGTGGCAGTGTTATGTCAAAGACAATGGGAACTTCACTCAATGGACATAAAATCTGCCTTCCTACAAGGCATGGAACTGTCCAGAGACATTTTTATCAAACCACCACTGGAGGCCAATGGCACAGGGACACTTTGGAAACTAAGAAAATGTGTGTATGGTTTAGCTGATGCCTCATTGTATTGGTATAACAGAGTTAAAAGCATTATGACTGAAGCAGGAGGTATTGTGTCTAAGGTTGACCCTGCAGTTTTCTACTGGCTTGATGAGGACGGGAATGTAACTGGTGTACTTGCTTGTCACGTTGATGATTTCATATGGGGAGGTTAACAGCTGTTTTCAGACAGTGTCATACCTTACCTTAGGTCAAAGTTCAATGTAGGTCGTGAAGCACACAATAAATTTTCCTACGTGGGTGTGGATTTTGTGACTTTGGGCAAGAAGGTACAAATACACCAAATGACATACATTCAGCACCTGCAGCCCATACATATCACGCCTTCACGAGCAGCAGAGTCCGCTTCACCTCTCACAGAAGAGGAGAGAGAACAACTTAGGTCTAAGATAGGTCAACTTCTGTGGGTTGCGAGACAGAGCAGGCCTGATGTCATGTTTGATGCAAGTAATTTGGCATCTTGTCTCAAACAAGCTACAGTACAGAACATTAATGAAGCTAACAGGGTAGTCTGTAAACTCAAGACCAAGTCAGTTCCGTTCAATTTTCAACTGCTTGGGAAAGACAGTAACTTAAAGATGGTTACATTCACTGATGCATCGTTTGCAAATCTTTCAGATGGGGGTACTCAAGGTGGATACCTCATCGTTTTGATGGGTGAAAATGGGCAGTTCTCTCCTATTTCATGGCAATCTAAGAGAATTAAGAGAGTTGTCAGAAGCACTCTTGCAGGTGAAACGCTTGCTATGTCTAAGGGGATTGATAATGCAATTTTTTTGTCAACTCTGTTTTCTGAACTGAATACTGGTTGTACTGCTTCTCCTGTACCCATAATCTGTCACCGATAATTTCTCTCTTGTTGATGCACTTAAGTCTACTAAGTTTGTTGCTGAGAAAAGACTGCGTTTGGAAATCAGTTCGATAAAAGAACTGATCCAAACTAAGAGGGTTGATCAAGTGTTATGGTCTGAAACGAAAGATCAACCTCACTTCTTAGGGCTCTCTATGAAGGATGCTGGACTGTTAAATGAACTCAAGCATGAGTTTTCCCCCTTACTAATAACCTTTTATGTTATATTGTTGTTCTTATTTAATACACTATGACAGGTTAGCTGGTCGTTTTTTTTCTCTTTAGAGAGAGGGAGATTGTTACTCCTGTGTGTTATGTTAACGGCATATCTTGCCATAAGGGGGCACTGTTGCGAGGGGTGTTTTCCCCTCTTCGGGGAGGCGAAGAAGAAGGAGTTTGTTTTGGTTGTTCCTGTGTGTGGATGGCGGTGATGGAATAAAAATGTTATTGAACTAAATGTGAAGTTATCTTTCGGTCAATAATAGTGTGCACGAAAACTTTATGGTGCTTTATAAAGTTTGTGTGCCTTTTGTGGGGCTTAACAGTAACACAGAATAGTATACGCACAATATCGGATTTGGATCGGCCTCGTCTGACCGGCAAAAATGGCAGTATCAGAGCCGATACCGATTCTGAGTATCGGATCGGTGCATCTCTACTTTTAAGTATCTCGATCAAAAGATTGAGTACAAGTAGGCTACAGGCCAAATATACTTGAACTTTTCAGTATAAGTCAAGTACACTTAAGTGTAATTAAATATATTTCTGAGAAGTACATAAAGTATATTTTTGAGAAGTATATAAAATGTAGACTGAAAGTATGCTTTCTTCTTTTTAGTTGAGAAGAAGTATACTAATAGAACACTTGAATAAACTTATTTTTCGTAAGGGAATTATTATCGCTGTGTGACTACCACAGATAGGTTAAATCCACAGTTGATACAGGAGTAAGTGTAGTCTGTGTTGCACAAAGCCTCAAAGTGGCAATAGGCGTGAAATATGACACTCCTGGATGGAAACTTCTCTCCTCTTAACCCCTCCAATGAATCCACAACTCTTGACACAGACACATGCTCCTAAAGTGTGGAGCAAACACATATAAGTCTGAGATTAGACAGAGACACATGTTCTTGTTGCTTAATGATAGAAACTTCAAAATAAAAAAATAAAAATATATATGTAATGTTCCATATAGCCCATAGTCAAGTAATCTTAAGGAGAAAAGATTAATACTTACAGTAACATTTTCTCTGAGAAACACACAAAGTTCAAGGGTGAGAAAAATCTGGTTATCAAAGTTGTGAAGACCATCTTTCCACTCCTGGTACCTATACACCCTGCTGCACTGTGGACATATCCTATGGTATGTGGAAATGTCTGTAAAACACAAATCACATTGATGTTAACCCATCACAATACTAGCCGTCACTGATCACAATTGCTCTTTACATTAGTTATACTTCTCTGACTTACTTTCTATCAAGCCCATCATGCTGACAATTCTAGCTTTTTTGGTAACTAGTACAGCCTCTGCTAGTGCAGGATGTCCAATGCATAACTGGCACACTGTCTCAAGAGGAAAGAATTACTTTGGGTAATCAATTTTCATTCTCGGTGTTGTAACTTCTTTTGGCAGTGCTTCTGGAATTTTTTTTCTCTTTGAAAATGTACTGCACACTTCTCTTCATACCAGTGGTGTCCAGGAGACTGCACCCCTCTGAGCCTGCCTGATGTTGTGGGCACCTCTGACTCTTTGGGTTTGAAAAAGATGGCACTTTGAGATGTATATGTGTGGACAAGATGTCCGGGGCTTTGTGCAAGGACAATGCCAGGTGTTCCTTTGAGTGTTATAGGTGGCCAAGTCGGCTAAAACCATGAATGTCGGGCTCATGGATCGACAGGCATATTTGTGATGGAGACCCACCAAAGTCCACAGGCACACAAGAGGAACATGCGCTGCACAAGCAGCCTTTTGCCTCTTCACACATATAGCTCCTTTTGCCTCTTCACACATATAGCTGCTTTTGCCTCTCCAAATTTGTTTTACAGCAATCATATCCCTCAGGACTGCTTCTCTGAGAAATGTCTCTGCAGCGATCTCTCTACAGTAGTCTACAGAGCGAATGTGAGAGCACAAACTGCAGCTTAATCCACTCCACTGAGCTAACAACTGATACTGCACACATTCCTCTAGCTCACAATCTAACTTGATGTATTTTTCCCCACATTTTTCTCTGGACATGGACCGGCACAGAAAACCCATGTCCAGTTTTTTGCATGGAAAATATGCCATTTGTCTCATCGACAGGAACACTCTGCAGATGACAGGCCTGAGTGATGTCGTGAGACAAATCGTCATGTCTCCTCAAGAAGAAGAATTTTTCTTGAGGAGACTAAGATTGCAATGGGGACACCTGAGAGACTTCCCATAAACCTCTGCAGCGCCCTGCACCGGTTGCCGTGCATACAAGTGGTCTTGTGATGGCCCAAGCTTGGCTGATGGAGTGGCACGAGGCGGGTCAGGCTCGGCTGATGGACTTATTTGCTTATTTACTGTAGTTACTTCATTATTATTCAATTCAACAATAACCTACTTATTATCTTGATAAATCCATAGAACAAATGCTTTGTGATATTTAGGAAGATGGAAACACTCAAATCAACATTTAACACTCAATGACAACTTAAACCTTTAAGACAAACCGACATGAGCTCTCGGCACAGTCAACATCATTATTTCATTTACAAATGTATTAAATGCACAAATATGAAGAAGATTTGCACTACACATCTTGTACTGTCAGTTTTTACTTGACTTGTTCTCAATGTACTATATTTGCATAATACAATGTGCAAAGTGTATAAAAACTTGTACACATTATTTTGCTTCAAAACAATGTTTGTGTTGTGATTCAGGCAGAACTGCTTTATTTAGTTCATTACAACTCACAATCTGAAATGTCACTTTTGCTCTTTATGTTTCTCACATGTTTGTAAGTGTATCATTTTTACTTTTGCTTTTAATAACAGAATGTGAATAAATGCAACATTTTAAATAAACTATTTCATTATTATAAATGATCATTATTTAAGCAATTTATATTTTCAGTGATTGTTCTATTCTTGTTTTACATCATTAATATACTCATATATTTAATATAGTATATAATATAGTTATTAATATATAATATAGTTGTTAATCATCTTTTGAATTAGTTTTGAATTATATTTCTTTTTTGAGTTCATTTTATTTAGTTCAAGTTTTAGTCATTTTGATATTTTTTTATATATATATTTTAAAACAAAATATTTGTCTATAGTTTCATACATTTTTATTTATACATTCATACAGTTTTAGTACTAAAACATAAACTAAACAAAATGTTGCCTTGGCAACTAACTGATCAAAAATACGTTTATTATTATTATATTTCAGTAAACACCTTCAACACATCACACTGAACTACGCACACACTTAAAGGGTTTGCTTAAGTTTATTTCAATAATTAAACGACACAATCACATGGTTGATGGTCACATGATGTGCAAAACATCAAATATTTAATATTTATAAATTATTTTTGTTGAGCTTTATATAGATTTTCTGTGATTATAATGTAAAAAGTTATAAAGGACAATTTTACCATAAAATAAATGATTTGATTATTGTGAGAATAATTAATTTTTTTCTAATATTTTTTCTATGTCTTAAATTCTTAGAAACATGAGAGACTTTAACAGTCACTTCTGGAACAATCTAGAAACACACTTTAAAAACATATTCTTGTGTCAACTTCAACTTTTCTGGATGATCTGAGAACTTTAAAAAGTTTATTGCTGAAATTATCTGCAAGTTTCAGGTATCAGAGTTTTGAATTTTGATTTTTCGGTTTATTTATATTTACAATAATACAATATTATCTGATCATTTTATTTTTTCTGAACTAATTTGTAAAGTAATTTTACCTCTTTGATCAGCTATTATAAAAAATCTAAATATAAGGTTCATTCCTGGGATTCGGTAATATTTCAACTTGGATTTTTTTTCCTTTTTTTTCTTATAAATCATTTTCTAAATAGCCCAAATAATTAGGCACATATTAAACCTCCCAAAAAAAAAAAATCGTATTTTCCCACCTCCGGCATTTAAGACCTTTTATTAATATGAGTGTTTTTCAGATTTAAACACCTTTTATTCTCAACCCCGTAATGGACTTTTAAAGAGGATTTTACACAAAACTTGCTATAAAACAAACATCTTGGCTACTTACTGTTCATGTGTCCCTCGTAACAATTTAATAACTACAAATGTAATATTTATGTTTTTCTTTCACATTTTTTTGAGACAAATAGACAAATTGTGTGTCTCTGTGTTTTATTTTTGTAACAAATATTGTAAATTTAGATGTTTAACTAAAACCACAATTATATGGTGTTAGGTCTTAACATTTCAGGTGGTAATCAGCAAGAAATGCCCTCATTTTTAATTGCTTTCCCTATTTTTTTCCAAAAATATTAATGTGACAAGGTTGAGAATAATGTAACAGGGTTGAAGACTGTAACCGGTTTGAAGGGAGCATTGCCTTCAATTTATATATATATATATATATATATATATATATATATATATATATATATATATTTTTTTTTTTTTTTTTTTTTTTTCCTCATATTGTGCCCTTCTTTCTGGATCAACATATGTGCAGTTGTCATGAATTGGGTGAATATAGGCTATCTTTACTGAAACATGACTATTTTATATTTTTGAAATTAATATTATCCATAAATTAAATGGAAAAACTCAACCCTGTCTCAGTTTTCATCCCCTGTATAGGAGAGTAGACCATATGAAATAAGTACATTGTATATACTTATGGATTAAAATAAAAACTTCAAAAATAAAAATGTTCCATCTTAATTTTTATGTGATGGGGTTGAGTTGTTAAGCTTGACAGTACCCTCCCTTGAATATAATTGGCCTAAAACATAAATAAAAAGTTTGATACTACTTACCATCTTATGCAACACTGTTGAAGAGGCCTTTTATTTATTAATATTTTTAATTTATTTATTGAACTGATATAACCGCAAATACAAAGTTACATCTCAAAACAGAATCAACCAACAATCAGTGGCGTGGCGTGGGGAAAATTTCTGAGGAAGCCAATTAAGACACAACCTCTAAGCTGTGTGTTTTAAGGGGTGGGGGCAGAAAATCATACGTTACCATATGTTGCTATTTGGATGAACTATTAGAGCGCCCAGCATCATCTTACCGGGACTTACGCTTGTTACAATCCAACACTTTGAGCACGGACGCTCTCTCTCTCTCTCTCTCTCTCTCTCTCTCTCTCTCTCTCTCTCTCTCTCTCTCTCTCTCTCTCTCTCTCTCTCTCTCACACACACACACACACACACACACACACACACAGTCAGTCCTCTTAAACATCTTTCATGGTGTTTTTATTAAAACATTCGCAGATAGGAAACGCCAACGGTATAAGCAACAAGAAGATAACCTTTTTCATTTAATACACCCTTAAATCGGTGTGACGCTCATGTAAGGACAATAGCGGTTATTCACAAACAATCACAACAATAAACAACAAAGTGCACTCACATGCTGCTTAATCAAAGCACGCAAGAAACAGTAAGAAGAACTATAATCACATTAAAAAAAATAACACATCGCTAAATGGGCAGTTCAGACCAGACGCGCTCTCTCTCTCTCTCGCTCTCTCTCACACACACACAGTCAGTCCTCTTAAACATCTTATGGTCTTTTCATTAAAACATTCGCTGACAGATAGGAAACGGACGGTAAGCAACAAGAAGATAACCTTTTTCATTTCTTTTTCTAACTAGCTAAACAAGATGTCAACACAAATCCACAAATCTTCCGCTATTTCATTCATTCATTCATTGACGATGATAACGTGATGTGATTGGCCTGATGCCAACAAGTTCATGGCTTCCCTTGACACTGTCCTGACCAATCACAGGGGAGCAGTGTCGTGACAATAGCGTCACCTGATTGGTTAATCATTCTTTTTTTTTTCTATCAAGGGATGCCAACTCTGCCTGGCCTCCTCACAGACACAGGGTGCAGTACCATATTTTCAACACTCATTCACCATGTCACTTTTATAGGGGCGCTGTTTTACACATCATAAAACGCTCAGTAATGAATGAAGAGAGACGATGAGGAGATGACAGAAGGATTACGTAAACTGTGAAAACAAAAGTGTTTATTAAATGACGATTATATTCTGAAAAAGTGAGGAAGCCTGGCTTCCCTTGGCCTCCGCAAGAAAACGCCACTGCCAACAATAATATAATTATAAACAGTAGACAAAAAGCCTGTGAACGCAATTTAAATAAAAAGCAAGTCAAATAGACTGACAAAAAAAAATAAAAAAATAATAATAATAATAAATTGAGCCAGGGGTTGTTAAAGAGGCCTAAATTATATAATTTCTGGTAAATTATGTCACATATGGGTGGAGTCTAAATTATTATAGGCGGAGAATAGTTGGCGTGACGGGATTGAATTCAGACTGAGGGACATCACTTTATAGTCATCATTTTAAATCAAATGTCAAATCTTGCATTTTTTTTTTTTTTTTTGACAAAATATTTTTCACAAATACAAATAAAACCTTACAAAATTGCCACAAAACAATTACACTGTGTACTTTATGTGCAATATTTTCTAAGTACAAATTCAGTGAAGTACCGCAGGGACCTGACAAAATGCTTAGTAATAGAATAAAATAATATAAATAAGACATTATTTTATGATAACAATTATTTAAATGCAATAATTTTGTATTCATTATAATGGACATGCCAAAGAATTGTGGAAAGCATTTAATATTTCATTTTGGTGAACCACCACTTTAAAAAGTCTGGGGGACTGAAATATTACCGAATCCCAGGAATGACCCATAAAATGTTATCGCAGCACTGCACAAACAGAACCCGGAAAAGACTTTTGTTTTGTATTTAGATAAAAACGTCACAAAACGTCACTACGTCATCGCAGTACAGCGTGTAAGGAGGAGCCTCCAAATGATTACTTTCATTTTAACTCGTGAAATAATGGCGTCGCCACTGATGCAGAGTAACAACAGATGACTTTTACTTCACTGAACCTGCGTTCATCTTTGAGCAAAAATTGAAAATGAAGAATGTCTCTATTTCTTTTCTTATTGTTGACGAGCTTACGCCTGCATGGTAAGATATGTATATCCTACATTACTATCTCCTTTCCCGGTAAAACTAACGACAAAGTTTCATAATATGCTCTATTAGCTTTATATTCGACGGATATTCGTGTATTGTTTGTATTTTACTCCATCAATGTAAGACGTTTGTGTGATCTCTCTTCTGGTCAAAGATATAGTTCTATAATCGAAACTGTTAGTTCGCGGCCCAGCCCAGCTTCATTCACAACATGACCAACATATTGAACAAATGCTATATAAATGGTATATAACATGGACAAAACCTCTAAAAGTAACATGGCTTCATACTGTGAGTAAATGTTGATGCATAAACTGATCAAATGTGCATTGAATGTGTAAGTAGCTTTGGATGAATAAATGTGTAAAAGAAAACATGTAATTTGATTTAAGTGTAAGATTAAAACAGTAAAAATGATAAAGATTAAAATGATAAATGTTCCATTGTACCTTAATGTTTTGGGGAAAAAGCAATTTTCTAACATATTATTATGGGCAATACTCATAATATTCATGTGTTGTAAGATAACATAAGTTGAACATAAGATGTTCAAGATCCTCCATGAGACTCATGTATTTTTGTCTGATGAGTGAAAGTATAAATCAATGATGTTCTTCTGTGTTAAATTATAAATCCAGACATCTACTCACAATCTTTATGATATGTAGAAAAACATTTTTACAGCACTATTATGCATTTGTTTGACTAATGTTAATTGTTTCTTCTTCAGGTGTGTTTGCTTATACAGAAGAAGTGTCAGTGAAGGAGGGAGATTCAGTCATGCTAAACACTCGTGTTATAACACACCAACAAGACAGAATTATATGGTATTATAATGACATTCGCATCGCTCAAATCACTGGAGATTTCAGTTATATCTGTACAGATGTTCAGTGTAATGAAGGTACTGAGAGATTCAGAGGCAGACTGAAGCTGTATCATTACACTGGATCTCTGACCATCATGAACACCAGAAACACAGACTCTGGAGAATATACACTACAGATCATCAGCAGAAACAGATTCAGTGAAAAGATCTTCCATGTTTATGTTACTGGTGAGTCTTCATGTTTAAAAGCAAGTCTTGTCCATTTAAATCAAATCATTAAAGTGTTTAATACTTTTGCAGTGACATTCAGGAGTGTTTTCTATTTTTCTTTTCCTATATTTATTTGAAACACAGCATATACACTACCAGTGAAAAGTTTTGGGTCGGTAAGATTTTTTATGTTTTTGAAAAAAATCTCTTCCGCTGTCCAAGGCTGCATTTATTTGATTAAAAAACAAATACAAAATAATAATAATAATATTGTGAAATATTATTACAATGTAAAACAGCTGTTTTCTTTGTGTTTTTGTTTCTATGTGTTATTTATTTCAAATAAATGCTGTTCTTTTGAACTTTCTATTCGTCAAAGAATCCTGAAATTAAAATGTAAATAACTATTTTCAACATTGATAATAATATGAATGTTTTTTGAGCATCAAATCATCATATTAGAGTGATTTCTGAAGGATCATGTGACACTGAAGACTGGAGAAATTATGCTGAAAATTCAGCTTTGATCACAGGAATAAATTACATTTTGAAACATATTAAAATTGTCATAACAATAATATAGTTTTTTTTAACCAAATAAATGCAGCGTTGGTGAGCAAATGAGACTTACTTCAAAAATATTAAAAATCTTACCAAAACTATCGACTGGTAGTGTAGAAAAACACATTTACCCTTAAACTGTACTTTATAGCTTTAACTTTAAATTCAGTTCTTTATGATTTAAAAACAAACTAGTTTTTCTATTGGTGGTAGTTTAAACTGTTTTGTTCTGGTCAATATCATCTCTTATCACCTTTTATTATCATCAGTTTAAATACATCTATTTTTTTCTTCTTCTTTGTTTACCAAGAATCCAAAGTGCAGTGGGTTTGAAGTTAACAAAAAAAATTGTTCATAAAATGTTTAGGTCAACCCAGTAAATGTTTTCATTGAGGTCTGTTTGACAAAATAATTCTTCACATGCAAAAAAAAAAGTTATTAATTAATGTTATTAAGATGAAAAATGAATGTATGAATAGTCTTTAAAAAGTGTTTTAGCTGCTAGTTCTTCAAAAACACACAAGATGGAGTCATTTACCACTTAAATCAACATCATACAACTGATGACCAAAGTATAGAAATACATATCAGACAAAACTATTGTTGAAGTTGATTTATAAGTTACTTTGACAACAAACAATGACTGTCTGTCTTTAGCTCTTCCAGATCCAGATCCAGATACAGGTCTGACTCCATTCTGGCTAGGAATATATGCAGCTGTTGCTGTTGCTGTTATTTTTCAGATTGTTGCTGTGATTTACTGTTGCAAGCGCAGAGCAAGAAGGAACGGTGAGTGTAACATACAAATGATTTAATAAGATGGAAAGATGATATTTAAAAACATCTTTAAAAGATCATGTGAGAATTTTAATTTTTTTACTCTAACCAAAGTAAAGTGTTTAATAGAGTTTGTTGTGTTTCCTCCAGAAGCGAACAGGACGGAGCGCTTTAATCAGGTGAGAAACTACATCAACTGAATCTGTCTGACTGCAAAACAGATTCACATCTGTGCGCTGATTAAATGTTTGTGTGTGATTTACATTTTATAGTATTATATACTTAGAGTAATTTATTTAAATAATATTTCAAGTATTTAAATGTGCAGGTTGTTTAGGAAACATGAATTATTCTAATAAATGTGAAGAGAAACATCCTACATTTTAAGATATTGTGTTATTTTTTGCAATTCCAAGCCTTTGTGTAACTCAAACATCAATCCGATTTATTTCTTTTTCTTTCTGTTTATCTGTGTTTTTTTTATAAACAGGCAAGTGGAGCTGAAGACTCGTCCCCTGATCAGAGAGACGCTTTTCTGATGAAGAATCTCAGAGACTCGAACCTTAATCAGACTGAGGCTGAGGCGGCCAATGAGACGCCTACATAACACTATTGTTTTGATACTTTCATTAAAAGAGAAGAAACTCACGTCGCTCACAGAGAAAGAGTGTCACGATACCAAGATTTCTTTACTTGGCACCAATACTAGAGACATTTCACCTTGACACCAATTTTAACTAATTCAAAATAGTTTGTTTATTAGTTATTTAAATAAGTAGCCTAAATATATTTTAAAATATGCAAACATTGCTTCAGAAAAGGCAAACGGTTAATTAGTAAGAAACAAAGGAGAACATTAGCTCCATAGTACAGAGAGCTCTTGAGGATTTTCAGGGTATTTAAATGTTTATTAAAGGTGCTAAATTGACTCAGACAGAAACAGTCAGGAAGTGATTTCTCCGTTTCTCTGTAATCTGTAAAGACCCCCTGAAATCATAATATGAGTTTTAGCTTTCAGTATGAATATGTTAGCCTTATGGTTATGAATAAGTTATTGGGCTCCGGAAGAATGGCAAAATTTGCATTTAGGAGATATAAGCTTTCAAAACTTAGTCTCTCACTTCCGCTAAAATGGATCATGGATTTTTACGACATCACCGCAGACTTCAGCTTCTCATCACATCTTCTGTCCAATCAAATGCTTTCTAGAATCTAAAGCTCCGCCCCCTATCCTATAAACGCCACATTGCCAAAGCCACCGTTGACACGTCAGGAAGCAATATGTGTTGGAGATGTGTGTTCACTTACTCAAACGCTCGAGTTTTATTCTGTTTTCCAACTGAATGTTGATTAAGAATGAAATGGCTGGAGTTTATTCACACCTCTACTATTGAATCCAACCTATCATCAGCGCTGGGATTCGCTTCATGATGCTGTCAAGTACTAATTGCAGTCTGTGAGGTAAACTAAACGCTATTGGCTATTTGAAAAGGGGGAGGCCCTATGACATTCAATATGTCCCGCCTTAACTTCCTGTTTGAGTGGAAATTACGTCAAGGCATCAAACAAACCTGTGCGTTCCCTTCAGTGGGACTTCAATAACAGCAGCATTTACACTGCAAGACCTGCATGCTTTTTTGTTTTTTTCTGCTTATGTTTATATATTTATTTATAACAGGTTGTGAACATGAATATTTTATCAAGATGAACATTTTGAACAACTTCAAGTAATTCCATACTGACGGAGAAGCTGTCAGTCAAACAACACACAGGTCACGCCAATACTACTGATACTGCTAATGTTATATTTACAATTTCAGTATTAGCATCTTGACAACACTATAGAGGAACAACTGATGAAAACACCAGTATGACGTTATTTCTAACATTAATGTTACTCTAAACTGTTTTTTTTTCAGCAGAAAATGTTTAAGTTTATGAAGCACTTTGTTTGCGGTGTCGTATCTTTGTGGTTAAAGTGTAAAAGGTTCAAATCCTGCAAGGGTTGATCCATGAAGTCTCACCATTGTGTCCTTGATCAAACTCTGAATCTCAGGAACTGAACCTGTAAAACTGCACTGAAAGAAAAGCCACAAAATGCCTAATATGAGTTTATGTAATGTATTTTTTATATATTATCTTCCATAAGTGTTACTGTTGCATGAGCCTTCTACTGGTATTAAGCATATTTCACAGATATGTGTACTGTACTCATTAAACAACAATATGCATTTTGTATCATAAAGCACGTTTTTGTCTTCGTTAAATGTGCAAAAAGTTACTTGCTTTTGTTTGTATTTTGTTTTAACAAATGTCTTGAAACATGTAACCTTTTTATGAAGCATTTGAGATGGCATGCTGATCTTTTTTTTTTTACTGTTAACGTTACTTATTCATTATTCATATCATCTCTTCGTTATAAATGTTTTCTCCATTTCATGTCTCTTTTAGTTCTATTCTTAAAGAAGGTTTTGCTGTGATTGTCCACTGTTGATATGTAATTATTGATAACTGATATGTAATCATAACTGATATGTAATTATTTGTGTCATTTATGTATTTATGCCGGCAGGATTTAGAAGTGCTCATCATGTCTGTAGTTATAAATGTTTTCAGAAAAGTCATTTCAGTGTCATAGCTAAAGTATAATATGCCAAACTCCTCACAAAAGCCTGAACCACGACCTTAGTAGAATATAGACCTTTCTCTATTTTTTTAATTTTTAAAAAAAATTTTTTTTACTTTGCATCCGTCAAGGAAAACGTGCTTTGAAGCACATATAAACTATATTATTTTCTGGAAAATAGTAAAGAATTCGAAATATATGTGTATGTTCATGTAATAAGTGCAATTAAAACAGACCTGATTCACTTATAACGGCTAAAGTCTTTTATTATATTCTTTTGGATTTTTAAAAACCTAATTTTCTGATGCTGTTATGCAAAATTTAGGCAATATGTTTGTAAAAATAGTAATGATTTAGCTGTAAACTTTAGAAATTCTTGCAGTCGGTGAAAAATAAAATTTTAATAAACATTTTTTAATTAGCAGTATCTATTAGACAAATAAGAATGAGCTTAATGGTAATTTAATAACATGTACAACTTGTGGCTTACAAGGTTAAAGGAGACATATCATGCTTTTAAATTGTTCCTTTTTACATATAAATCATACATCTATATAAAACGGAACTGCAATGCTTGGGTCTGAATTCCTCATTATTATAGCTCCACAGGCCCCTTTTCTACCCCTTTTCTGATGTGCGTCTGAGAGCAACTCGTTTTGGTGCGGTTTCTTTAAATAAAATTTAGACACTTCATACCCCGCCTACACTCGGTTCAACTCCACCCCGTTCGGCCATTTTTGTAGTTTGATAGCAGAGATACGATTATCTAGCGGCACAGAAACTTTTTATTCACACGTTATTAACAAAATGTCAACAACGGAAGACTTGTCCAGCCAGCCTTACATGTTCGAGCCAGAGTCGGAGCGAGATGAAAATGAAGACGACGAACCTGCAGAACTACGTCTTCATATGGATGTATCGCAATGGTGTGTACTATATTTACACATGAAACTTTGGTCTTCCGACCTTTTACCACCGTGTCGATTTATTTTGATTAATATGTGCGAGGGAGAGAGAGCAAGACAGCGTCTAGTTTGGAGACGGTGAAGTCTTGTTTACACTTTCGCCTGGCTCCGAAGAGAGAGAGTGAGCGCGCGCGCGACCGGGTCTCTCTCTCTCTCTGCTCGTTCTTTCAGTCAAACATGCGCGGCAGTTCATCTACATTAGACGGTGTAATGAAGCGTGTGGGTTACTACATCCAACAACCGAACATTTTAACTTACCCTCTCGTAACTTCTGCATCCTTTAGCTTGGACTACAAAATTGCAGCGAGAAATAAATATGGCGGATTGCTCGAAGTGTTGGGCCGGAAGTCAATGTCCTTATTTGGCAGTTCCGCTGCAAATACTGTGACGAGATAACAGAAAAATCGGAACAGGTTGAAAAATATGACCAAAACAGAATATAAAGATATCAACGAAGCACCTGAAGAGAATAATTTCATATTTTCTGAACTTCTAAACACTCCAAATATACAACAAAATGCATTTAAGGGCTAAAAAAGTGCATTTGGCATGATATGTCCCCTTTAAAGCTGCAGTCTGTAACTTTTTTGTGTTCAAAATGTATAATAATCGAGTAGTACATCATGAATGCATTTTCCAAACTGCTTTTGAGACTGTCTTTTAAATAGAAAATACTTTGCACATGGTTTGTCTTAAATCATATTAAACACCACATGTAACAGGTACAGAAAGTGTTTTGTTAAATATGTATTGATTGTTATAATTCTCACAAAATTGTTTTTCACATGCACCTGATATGATTGCCTAAGTGAGTTGAGTACGTTTCCCCTTTAATTGCTGTGATGTCACCATGAGCCTACATAATTTCCTGTTTTGTCCCCTCCTCTTCCTCTTGGTATTGTAATTGCATGGAAGAGGTGGGTTATTTTTGGCTCCTGCTAATCCTCATTAATCTTTATTTTAATTGTTCCTTTTATGTCTATATCTTTATTGCAAATTATGTGTATTATGTTATTTTACTTACCTGTGTGGTTATTTTTGTCATTTTGCCCAATTTAAGTTATATTTGTGTCTTTGGCCTATATGTGGAGATGAAAAGCACATGGTAATTAAATCTACGTCACATTTGTTTTATAGAGCAAAATAAGGGTGATTGTACTCAGAGGCTGCTTTTATTTGTTTTACATCAGGTATGTTTTCTCTGTATTCTTCCTCTTGGTATTGTAATTGCATGGAAGAGAGCAAAATAAGGGTGATTGTACTCAGAGGCTGCTTTTATTTGTTTTACATCAGATCTCAGAGTAAAACCCAGTGAAACCGCCGCCTGTTGTCCCGTATCTGTCTTCACAACGCAGAAAAGTGATTTTATAACTGGTGTCGCGAGCCACCGGTTACACACAGACATAAAAACAACATTAAAAAGCTTGAATTTCTACCACACACTCTCAGAAAAAAAGGTACAAAAGCTGTCTCTGTGGCGGTATACCTTTTCAAAAGGTACACCTTTGTATCTAAAGAGTGCATATTAGTCCCTCAAAGGTACATATTGGTACTGTTGTATTACATATTTATTAAATTAGTTTTTCCACTGCAATAGTATATAAACTGATAAAGTTTATAGACTGATTTATTGAGTCTCCAGCAAGAGTCTCCTTTCCTGCCAGACCTGTTTTCAGATCACTTGATTCTCACCTTTTGGAGCCCAGACGTTGAATCGTTAGGTTGATTGACTTTCACCTTTTGTCTTTAATGGCTCTGGGATGGCTCTTGGAATTGGAGTTCCTGGCCAGTATCAGCATGTGAATAGTTATGCTGATTCAATTGGACTCAGAGTAGGGTGTGTTCCTACTTCATTTGCATGCTTTGTTTAAATTTGTCTCCACCTTCAAAAGTCCCTCCTCCTAAAATGCCTATAAGACACCATGTAAATTTATATACTTTATATCATGTTGGGATTCCTGCAGCCACGTACAGCGGAGTTCTCAATAAAGAATAACTTCTGTTGAACGTGATCCCGACTGTCTCCTGGTCTTGCGTCGATGAAAGAAAACTTTACAACAGTACCAAAAGTGTACATATTAGTACCTTAATGGTTTTGAAGGGTACTGTCCCAGTGACAGCTTTTGTACCATTTTTTCTGAGAGTGCAGGGGGACTTTTAACTCTTTCCCCGCCATTGACTCCCAGACTGGCTCCACCGTCTCTCATAGGCAGACATGATAGAAAACCTGTTCGTATTTGGTGTAGGAAGGAGCTTGTCATTTAAAAAAAAAACTGAGTTTAACTTTATTTACTATCTTAAATCAAGATCTCCGTTTCGTGAGCAAATCTTTAGAACCAATTGTTTTAAATCAACTGGTTCACAATAAATAACATTAATTTGTGAATTCGACTGATCTAGAAGATTAAACTTGCAGTATCTAACAACAACTCAGTGATTTTTGATAGTAGAAGCCTAATTCCTTCAGATGGATTTGGTACTTGAGTCATTACTAGTGGGTTACCATGATCTTCACTTAAGAATGAATTATATTATGCATTAGTCATGTTAATTATGAACCTGTATATAGTAGTTCTTAGTAGTCCCTTGGGAGGAATGGGAAAAAACAACTTATTGATAAGATAATAGTGAACTACCTCAGTCAACTGAGCGATGTTACTTACTAATTCATTAATTATTAATAGTAAAATTCATTATAAGTAAATTTGTTATAAGTGTTAATAGTGCATTACTCATTTGTTCCTGTGTAGTTATTCATTAATGACGGAACAGTCTTATAAAGTGTTACTGTTGATTTCACTGTTAGCTGAAGTCAGACTGTGATGTTCATAAATAGCAGGAGAGGAAGAATAAGAAAACTATATTCATAAATGATCACTCTGTCTTTGTCCAGCCAGCAGATCAAACCGTTTCTAAGGAAATCAAACCGCAGCCGGTTTCATTCTGACTGAGAAGAAGAGGAACCATTACACTATATTTTACCATGAAGAAAATGTATACAATATTCCAATATCCAACTTTATCAGTATTAGATGACAAAAATAAAGAATGTTTTCTATGAACAAGAACATTTAAAGTCTTAATAAGAACCAGAATGACATTTAAATGTAACTATAAAGTTTCTGTGTGTGTGTGTGTGTGTGTGTGTGTGAGAGAGAGAGAGAGAGAGAGAGAGAGAGAGAGAGTGTGTGTGTGTGTGTGTGTGTGTGTGTGTGTGTGTGTGTGTGTGTGTGTGTGTGTGTGTAAACTAGGAGGGTCAAACTCTGTCGAGGAAGGATTCACACATCAGCTTGTGTTGGCGGCGTCTGACTGGTAAGTGTCAGGAACAAGCTAAGATGATTTACAGTTTTCACAGGTAAATCAAGTCAGTATTATTATTGAGATATCTGCTGTCTCATAATGAATTTGCATTTCTCTTCACATTTTGTATCAGTTCACATTAAATATTATAAAACTGACGTCAGGCTTTGTAAACCAACAGAAGACTTAATCTGTTCTTGTTCTTCAGGTGTGTTTGCTGTTGAAACAAATGAAACACAGTCAGTGTCAGTGATGGAGGGAGAATCTGTGCTTCTACACACTGATGTTACTGTAATACACACACATGACGACATACTGTGGAAGTTGAATGCTGAAAGGCCGTTAAATGCTTGAATCTGATTGGTTGATGAACGTTCTAATGTGTGCAATTATTTTCAGGAAAAGTACTCGGCTAAAGTAGTTCCAGGCAGGTTTTGACCGCATTACAGTTCCGTATCACTTCGCCAAATGATTTCAGTTCTTTCAAAAGGTGCTTACAGCTTACAACAACAAAAGAACCAAAACCCACAGTGACAAAGAACAAGCAAATAAATATAGTAAACAATAGGACAAAACGGTTACACATAATTTTACTATGTCTGGAAAACACATATTTTCTTTCTCCCGCTCTCTCTCTCTCCCACTCAAACGTTCACACAGATACAGTACAGACACACACTCGCACAGAAACGTGTTGTCAGCGCTGCTTTGAAGATTTTATCAGTAAAATAGTTTAACAACTTTGGCCTGAATGAAATTCTAGCGAGGGAATAACAGCACTGTTCTTGAAGCCGATAAACTTACAGAGACGCTGCTACTGAACACTGTTGACAGACACACAGACTCAGGTAATTCACACACAAGTAATCTCTCTCTCTCTAATAACTACATTAATAACTGCATTATTCTGCTTTTACTGGCTCAAGCCTCCATTACTATAGCTCTAAAATGACTTTTCAGAATTATGAATCAGCAACAAAGGCTTGGGATTAGACGCGTAAGAAATTAGTCCTACACACAAGTGTTTTAAGGACAGCACGTGCTACACAGCAGAACCCTGACAACATTCACATTAAACTAAAGGATTTATATGTTCACTCATTTGGTACGATACTCCACACATCCCTCTGCCAACGGGTGTGTTTACAGTCTGACTTACTAGTTGCTGAACTGATGCTTGAGGTCTGTCCAAATACACACACTTGCTGTCTTGGCCAATTGACAGTGGGTGTACAGCAAAGCGCACTACACTTAACACACACTAAATCCACACTCTCTAAGGCCCTGTCACAAATAGCACACTACATGTGTTCTTGTGGACTGACAATGGTCATCTGGTGCGCATGTCCATTAAGTCCACAAGACCGTAGAGTGTCCCATTTGTCAGTTTAGTTTTCAGAAGGGTGCCCGCGAGTTCCCCCTTTGTGGCCGATATACACCCTCGATGCACACATTTGTCGAGCCGCACAGAAGTGAGCTTCTACCCGACAGTCAAAGCGGCATTACATCATGAAAGTGTGGACTCAGAGGAAGACCGTGAGTGTTTAGGGTGCCATCTGGGACAGAGCCTAATTCTGCTTCATGGTCTTTGAGGCTATACGTAGCCTTTCAAAGTAGTATCTCCATTTGATAGCGTGTACAAACACAGGGAGTCGACACGCACTCTAGAAAGTTTCATCTTTGCCCAGTGTCTGTGCTATTTTTCTCCAGAAGTTATGACCGATAAAAATGTCTTTGTATTCTTTTAAGCTAAAGTTGCGTCTCTCATAACCCGTGATGCGCCCCTATTTCACGTCATATCAAGGAAAACTTACCAGTGTCAGTTAAATAAATTATTGTTGCATATAACTTGAAGGGGTGTGAAGTAATGCATTACAAATACTCACGTTATTGTAGTTCATTAGATTATATAAAATCATTTTTAATGTGCACTTTTACTTGAGTACATTTTAAGTGATGTATCTGTACTTTTACTGCGCCAATTTCCTGCCATTTGTGGTCGTAACATGCTTGTTTTAATTTCATTTTTATCCATCAACGTGATGGATTTAATTTTGTTATTTAAAAATACATACTCTGTATAATTACAATTTTGTTTTCTGGACAAAGTCAGCTTGTTAAAAAACAACAATCCTATTGTATCATTGCTTTTTTCTCTCTCAGAAGTCCATGTTCATTGCTGTGGTCCTGCTGAAGCTGTGATCCGATTGGTCCTCTCTGCTCTGGTGGGCGTGGCTACTGTCGCTGTTCTGCTTTATGACATCAGATCCAGAAGATCAAGAAACTGATATATCATAAGTATTGTGACATATTTTATAAAAAATATATTGAGCCACAAGTATACAATGTACTTTTTATATGATATTCAAATATCATATGCTTAAAATTTTACTTTGTTTAATCGTATTATTCTCATTATATACTCTTGTTTATGGTTTATATATTTTATATAAGTTGTATTTAGCTGTAGTCTGATCCGAGTAGTGTCAGAGTAAATATTGTGGTGTAATCTGTGATGTGTGATGACCTCTAGCGGTGAGTTTGAGGAACTGTAGATTCATCATTAAACACTGATGCTGTTTGACCATCATGTATAGACCCAAAAAGAGTCTATTAAAGTGACAGAGAAATAATAATATATGTTAAACATCTCAGATCAAACTAGAGACCAACACTGATATATAATGAACACATTATTTAGATTTTTTAGAATAGCTGATCAGAGAGGTAAAATTACTTTAAAAATTAATTCAGAAATATAAAATGATTAGATAATATTGTATTAAATATAAATAAACAGAAAACAAAATCAAAACTCTGATACCTGAAACTTGCAGATAATTTCAGTACTAAAAGTTTTACAAGTTCTCAGATCATCCAGAAAAGTTGAAGTTGACACAATGTGAATATTTAAAGTGTGTTTCTAGATTGTTCCAGAAGTGACTGTTAAAGTCTCTCATATTTACAGTCTTAAATCACACACTGTGTCAAATATGAAACAGTAATAATGTGAAGAAAAGCTTCAGGGTTTGAACGTTTCTAAGAATTTAAGACATAAATATTATATTATACTTTTTACATTATAATCACAGAATCTATATAAAGCTCTATACAAAAATGATTTATAAATATTAAATATTTGATGTTTTGCACGTCATGTGACCATCAGAGAACCGTGATCATGTGATTGTGTCGTTTAATTATTCAAAAATTAACTTAGCAAAACCTTTAAGTGTGTGTAGTTCATTGTGAGTGTTGAAGGTGTTTACTGAAATATAATAATAATAAACTCACTTAGTTGCCAAGGCAACATTTTGTTTAGTTTATGTTGAAGTACTAAACCTGTATGCATGTTTAAATAAAACGAATAAAACTAGGCATATATTTAAAAGTATATATATAAATGACAAAATCAAAATTAATAAAACTTTAACTCAATTAAAATGAACAGAAAAAATAAATATAATAAAAAAATGAGAAACAACTATAAGAATATAAATATAAGAGTATATTAATGATATAAAACAAGACTAGCACAATCTTTTCACTGAAAATATAAATTGCTTAAATAATGATCATTTATAACAATGAAACAGTTTATTTAAAATGTTGCATTCACATTCTGTTATTAAAAGCAACAGTAAAAATGATACACTTACAGTAGAAACATGTGAGAAACATAAAGAGCAAACGTGACATTTCAGATTGAGGGTTCTGATGAACTAAATAACCCAACTCTGCCTGAATCACAAACGTTTTTATACACTTTACACATTGTATTATGCAAATATAGTACATTGATAACAAGTCAAGTAAAAACTGACAGTACAAGATGTGTTGTGCAAATCTTCTTCATATTTGTGCATTTAATACATTTGTAAATGAAATAATGATGTTGACTGTGCCGAGAGCTCACGTCGGTTTGTCTTAAAGGTTTAAGTTGTCATTGAGTGTTAAATGTTGTTTCCATCTTCCTAAATATCATAAAGCATTTGTTCTATGGATGTATCAAGATAATAAGTAGGTTATTGTTGAATTGAATAATAATGAAGTAACTACAGTGAATAAGCGCCGCCGAGTGTTTCCGTTATAATGAGTCTCTATCAGAATCAGAAACACTGAACTCCTTCTCAACCTTCAACAAACACCTAATCCATCGTCTGAAACAAGGCACTTATTATAATAAGCATGATAAATGATAAATGTGAATCTATTCCAGGTTTATAAACTGAAACTGTCAGATAATGTTCATCTAAATTATATGTGCTTCCAGTCAGGGCCGTGCACAGGGGGGTGGCCCGGTGGCTAGAGCCACTGCCCTTCTGCCCTCATCAGCTGAGGTGCCCCTCTCGCCCCCCTCCCTAACCCTCCAGAAGATTCCCATAAAAACGTTCTGTTATCGCTCCGCTAAAGATCCACTGATTCCGCTAATCCGTTCCGTGTTTTCCTGCTCGCTCCGCAGCGTCACTCATAGACAAGCATGTGCCCGCTCTTCGACGACAGATTCAGAATAGAATTTCGTCCCATTCACAGGTAGATTACAAATTACATTCCACATTACAGACAGTAGTCGATCCACAAAATTAGTATTTTGGTAATATGTTTTTGTATTTCTGTCGCAAAATGTTTTGCTCCTGGTCTTCAAATAGTGCTAACAAGTTACAACTCGTGCAACATCCATGTTCTTGGAAGAAAAGCAAATGTGTTTTGTGCCGTTAGCCACCTTGTAACCTACTATACTAAGGTACTATTCATTTAGATTAGAACACATTTAGATAATATATAGTATATTACCTTTTTATTATGTATAATGTTAATATGGTCTCATTAAAATATTATAAATATGATGTATGTTATAGATAGATACTATATCAACTAAGGCAACTGATTATAATGGGAAATATATTTACAGGAGTTAAAGTGTGAAAAACTGTCTGCTAAATATTCTATACATAATGATTTACCCTCTGGCTTTCTAGAACTTTGATTCAATTTTTGCCATGTTGAATAGGCTTTGTCTTTGCTCTTTTTTCACTCCGTTCTTCTAATTTTGTGAAGGCATTGTTTTTTTGTCTACAAAATCTGCAAACAACAGAAAATGTTATTTATTCGTGATTTATTTATTAGTGTTATTTATATTAGATTAGATCAGGTTAAATAATTTGATTGAACAAAAATTCTAATTTTCACTACTCCCAGTGTATGATTGCAGAACAATATATGTTTGAAAATTTATGGAGCAACAGATTTTGTGTGAAAATAAATCAGAAAGGTGGTTTGTTTAAAAATCTTATTAATGTATGAGGTGGCAAGGAGGTACACACGGGGTAAAACCAGCATGGTAAGACACAGTATTGATAAAAATACTTAAGCTAAATTAATATGCTTTTAATAATGTCTAAGTTGATACTTGTTCAAACCAATCACTTTAGTAAAGTTTATAACAATTTTGGAGTTATTTTGATAAATTAAATAATAAATGTTTGTTCAATAAATATAGGCTATCTGTCATAATTTTCATTTTAAAAATACAGAAACAAGATTCTTGAGATCTTTGTATTTAAATTGCTACATAAGTCTAAAACATTAAAAAATATATATAAAATAGTAGATTAAATTAGCACAGAATCAACTTTGATCAAGTCAATGATCAGCCAAATTTCCAAGTCCATCATCAAAAGCGTTTATGAAAAAAAGTGCTGAGCAGAATTTGTGCCATTGAGTGGTATAAAAGAGAATTAAGTCAAATGCGCATTTTACCCTGGTGTGACTTTATAACTGTTGTAACCTGTATATCATTTCAATTTATACTTTAAGTGTATAATATTAAATTAAATGTCTATACTACTTCCATAGGATGAGGCAGCTCAGAGAGTGAGAGCCCACTGAGCATCAGACAGTTAAACTGGCATTGACATTGAATTATTTAATTGGAAGAGTAATTATAACAACATAACTTGATTTTGCACTAAATCCTAATTGTAATCTTATTGCCCATATAAAAGAGTTGTTTTTAATTTTCTGTATTAAGATGATACTGCCTCATTCAAACTCCTTATAGTGCCCCCTTTTTTGGTTTAAGCCACTGCCCCTCAAAATGTCTGTGCACGGCCCTGCTTCCAGTAACAGGTCAGTTAATATTTCCATTACATGTAAATAGTGTTTTATGATGAATATGTAAAGTATTTCAGGTTAAAGCTGAACAGCTGAAGTGTGTTTTTGCTGATTCTCCTCAATGGGAATAATGTTGCAGATTCACAATGATCCGGTTGGGATTCTCTCGGATCACGTGATCTTTCTCCGTCTGGAAACAATAAATTGCAGATTGTTAAAGAGAGAGAAATGAACAGCAGTAACTGTCAGAAACTCATGAGATCAGCAAATCTTCCATCAATCAGTGAATAATATTCAGTCTGGAATGTTTATTTCACATTGGGATCATTTTGATGGAAACGCCATTCATTCGTTTACAGCAGAAGAGCAGAAATGCTTTTATTCAGTATATTCAAATATTGAAGTATTTGAGAGCGTATGGAGATCGACTCGATTATGGCAATTATTTCATGAAAGTGGGCGGAGCTAAAGAGATATTTTTGGCACGTTTGGCTTGTTTCGACTCCCTTATTGGTGGAATGTTCAGTACAGCATCATGGGTAATGTAGTTTTTCCATAACAAATTCCGCTGTTAAACATGATTATTTTTGTAAATAAGTTGTAATAATGCAGGCTGACGGCTTCAACAAAAGCAAATTATCGATTATTAACCTCGTAGCTCACAGTAGGGCTGTATTTTAAAGGTTTTCATTAAAAATCAATTTCACAACAGACAAAATGAATGGAGTTTTGTTGCACTCTTCTGAGAATCTCATAAGATTTCTACAAAGACATAGTGAAGTATTTTACCTCATCCTTATTTTTCACCTGGTCTCCTGTGAAATAATGAAATGATCTCACACACACAGATACGTCTGGTTCACTATCTTTTGTGGGTACTCTCCATAGACACAGGGGCGCAACTACCCAGTGTCAGAGGGGTATGCAGCAACAATTTTGGCGCCCCCCCCCCCCCCCAAAAAAAACAAACAAAAAACAAACAAAAAACAA
Source organism: Abramis brama (assembly GCA_022829085.1). Classification (NCBI taxonomy): domain Eukaryota; kingdom Metazoa; phylum Chordata; class Actinopteri; order Cypriniformes; family Leuciscidae; genus Abramis; species Abramis brama. Next base: position 36,572,697 of record CM040773.1, on the reverse strand, counting down.
ACAAAGAAAAAAATAACTGTGCCATGTAATGAGTGAGGAACGAGTGATAGTTAACAGATGAAATAAGTACAAAATTGTCATGTATTAATAAAATTGAACTATGCTTCACAGTGATGAATCCACTGCTGAGTGGACCTCTGTCCCTCTAGGGGGGTTCGGGGGCATGCCCCCCCCGTAAGAAAATTTTGTGCTTTTTAATGTTGAATTCATCAATCTGGTGCACTTTGAGAGTTCAAAATTAAAAGCTCCAACCCATATTCAGTGTGCAAATTAAACAAAGAAAAAATCAAACATGTTTTAGTAACAGTGTCTGTCTACATTACACTACTACATAATAATAATAGTTATAATATTAATCCCATGATAGTAAAAGCCATATATTGTAAAACAAATGCACTGAAAAATAAAGGAAACTTTCATAATTAGTTTTGTACTAATTGCTATCCTTAACATTAAAGATGTGATTGGGCCAGCCTAGTGTCAATCAAGAAAAGAACCAATGGGCCGCTGATCTTGGTGTTTAATGAAAAATGTAAAAAAAAAACTAACGCTGACTTTTTTTCTTTTTTTTTTTTGACCAATGTATTACAACGGCACTAACCCAGCGCCGCCAGTTAAGCAAAACAAAACAAAACGAATGGGCCGCCGATGTACGTGTCTTATGGGCCGTTAAGACAAAGACAAAAAAATAGCCTAGTATTAGATGTTTCGGCCCAAAATGCACGTCGGCCACCGGGAATCTCCTACATGCGTGGACGTCACACTTTAAATCCTACCTGTTGCCTTTGACCATCCACTTATTTAGCTGCTGGCGCATCAATTGACTTTTCCCTCTTTCTTTTTCTATAGTCCCGACAGCTTGTTTGCTTTATCCATCTTTTTCGACTCGTACCTTCAGCGCTCACGGCGCCCCCGCCTGCTCGCGATATTATCCCCACCTCTCTATGTCAAAATTCTATGATGGAATCTTATGAATATCCTACTCTAGCCTGTTAGTCCTCTAAAAAGTTATATAAGATTGAGGAAATGCAGAAATTATTTAGAAACGCACAACAGCAGCTACGTATAGATTTTAAAAAAATAAAATAAAAAAATAATAATTACCATCGCTTTGGCGCCCCCCCTGGTGCTGCGCCCCTATGCGCCGCATATAGCGCATACCCACTTTTTGCGCCACTGCATAGACATAATGATTTTCATACTGTTCAAACTGTATTCTCTCCCCTTAAACTTACCCTATCCCTAAAACTACCCATCAGACAACACACACACACACACACACACACGCACACACACACACACACACACAGGGCCGGCGCTAGCCATTTGGGTGCCCTAAGCACAAATGCTTGGCGGTGCCCCCCCACCAACCCGCCCCCCCACCAACCCACCAACCCACCAAAGAAATAACAAACATTCAGAATTTCTTAGTTAGGTTCTCTTTACTTCCAAAATAACTGCTGCAAATAAATAATTTTACATTAACAATGGCACCAAACATGAAAATAAATAAATAATATAAAGGTTAAAATTATAAATACCAAATACCACCACAATTACTAAAAACACAGATTTGGAACTGAACAACACAGAAAGTTAAAAGTGCAAAGGTCTGATGAGGCACAATATAATAATGAAAATATACAAACACTGAGATTGTGTTTTTTTTTCTTTCTTCTAATTGCAGTTTCAAAGTTTTTTTAAAAAAAAGACTCAACATGCAGGGCTAAAGCCCCGGATCTTTTCCACTACTAGCGACGCCCCTGGACATGCATACACGCATAGGCGTAATTTGCGGGTAGGACATGTCCCCCTAAGGTCGATATTGTCCCCACCACTTTTGAAACATCTCGCGGCACGAATGTACCAATACAAACAAACAAAACATCTCCAGTTAACCAGCAGAGCATTCATTTCATTCGTTTTTTAAATAAGAGGCGATCTAGCGCTGAAATGTGTGTTTTTTAAATCAACTGATCAAAGTGCTCGTTGCCGCTGCGATCAGTGGCGCGGATACTACCGGTATGTTTGTTTCTGGCTCGCGCACAGCCTTCACTCAGACGCGCGCTTCGATCCGTTGTGGAGAGACTCTCTATTCGTTCCGGTACAATTAGAAAACAAAAAGCACAAAAAAGTGTCCCTGCCTGATATACAACCACTGAAAAACATAATCGGGTTTGATGAGAAAAAAAGAAAAAAAAACTATATGAGTGCGGATTAGAACTCAGAACCTCAGACACGCTTGGCAAAAATTCTACCCCTGGACCACTTAAATACATGCTTAATTTCGTCGGATCAACATATAATAGGCCTCATTGAACGACCACTTAAACCCAATATTAACATGCTTTAGACATATTTTATTTGTTATTTATACTAGTAGCCTATTGTGATGATTTTTCACGACCCAGATTTTTTGGTGCCCCCCCAAGCACTTGGTGCCCTACGCGCAGTGCGTGATGTGCGTGTGCGGAGCGCCGGCCCTGCACACACACACACTAACCCGACCCCTAAACCTACCCATCACAAAAAACTTTCTGCATTTTACATTTTCAACAAAAAAAGTATAATATTAATTGTGTATGATTTATAAGCTTTTGTACCTTAAAACACGCACAAAAACACTTTTGTAAAACACACACACACACACACACACACACACATTTCTTCTCTTCTGTGATTCTGCATGTTAACAGGCTTGTTAAAGCTGATATTAATAATATGGAAAGATGTTGTGGCTCAGAGGTCCAGTAGTTTTATGTCTTTGCTCTTGGCTGACATGTGGCATTGCTATGGCCTACTTGTGGCCCAGATCTGGCAAACAGGAGCGGTCCACCCAAGTGCCATCATTCCACACCGCATGTGACTCAGATCTTCTTTCCACATGTGCCAGATCTGGGCCGGCACAAAGTTGCTCGATGGTGTTTTAAGCCCCCAATGGCTCCTCAGAGGCAGCTAACCCGACCCTCAACCTTAAACCTACCCATCCCCTCACTGCCTGGAAGGCGCCGTTGGGGGCTTAAAACACCAAACACCCACAAAGTTGCTATAATTCTAAAGAGCAAATGAGACTCACCATGCAGTGACACAAACACAGAAGCTCCTGATGATCCTGAATCTGCAGCTGCTGATCTGTAGTTTATAGAGTCCAGAGTCTGTGTTTCTGGTGTTTGTGATGATCAGAGATCCAGTCTGATGATCCAGCTTCAGTCTGCCTCTGAATCTCTCAGTATCTTCATCACACTGAACATCTGTACAGGTCTGACTCTGATCTTCAGTGATTTCAGCGATGGGAATGTCATTAAAATACCATTTCATCAAATCATCTGGGTTTCTAACACCAGGATGATCTAAAGTAACAGATTCTCCCTCTTTCACTGTCTTTCTCCTCATTTGATCTCGTTCAGCAGCAGAAACACCTGAAACACAAACCAACAGATGCTGGAGGATCTTATTGAGGAAAATACAAAAGTGTGAAAATAGTTGTGCGGTTTCAATTCCTGGATCTTGACAAATTCAGTAGAAACAAAATGAACAGCAAAATTGCTAAATATCAAGTTAATCGTGGATGTTTTTATTCGTCTAGATTTACTGTTTATATGTCAACTCTGCTGGAGTTTTTTTTTTTCAGACCCGCACATATATTACACACGTACTGTACATGTTTAGTAGAATGCATTACTACATTGAAATATTCATTTCTACATTATAATATTCCAAAACAGGCACATTATACATCTGTAAAGACCACCGATTGGCCCAATGACGGAATCCAATGGCCTGGGTGAATGGATAATGCGTGTATGTCTTTTCAGCGCTCCAGTGAAGTTCACTTAATTTATTGGAATTTAGTTTCAATATTACTTTAGCTATACACTTAATCTGACTCCAATTTCAAACTATAATCAAATTTAGATCGTATTTCTTATTAGAAAATAAATATTATACCTTAGTGAACTTGTCTTTATATCACACAATGATGTATCTTGTGAATCTTTTGTTTTTCCTTTTCATGTTTGGTATCATTTTAAGTGTCTCAGTGCGATTATTAAAATGGTCTTAATTTCATTGCAGTCATTGGTTTAATGAGAAAGATTGAGAACTCAGAAGAATCCTGTTCTCCTCTCTGGGTGATGTCTCTTCAAGATATCTCTCGAAACCTGGCGTTACCCCCTGGGGTACATGAATTGACCCAAAACAACTCTAAACAATATTCGTATAACCCTTTTGTTCTGGTCTGAGTATTTAAGGGTGGGTGACAGAGCAGTCTGAGGGACCCTTTACCAGGATTATCCCCCATACAGGGCTGTTTCAGTGTTCTCCTTTTGGAAAAACACTCACACACCACTGTGTGTCTCTGTCAGGAAGGCATTGCTTACTTTTAGAGTCATCTTTGAGTAATTTATGTATTTTTTTTCTAATAAGAAATACAATCTAAATTTGATTATCATTTGAAATTGGAGTCAGATTACGCATAGAGCTAAAGTAATATTGAAACTAAATTCCAATAAATTAAAGCAACACTATGTAGAAATTGTGTTTTTGTCAAACAGCGACCCCTAGAGTCGCTGTGGAATACTTGCACTGTCGTAAATATCCCTGTACACCGGTACCTGCGTCAGGCATGGAACAGGCACAGATAGACTCCGAAGATATTGACTAGGTAATGCTTCACGATTTCATACAAATATTAGGCTACTGCATAGTCTACTGAACTACTGATGATGGTAATAGGATAATAATAAGTTTATGTCAAGTGTTATAATAATAAAGTAGCCTATACCGCTTTTGCTGGCTTAACGTTTGTACATGATTGCAGCTAAATCACAAGTAAATAGCCTATAGTCTAGGCCTACTGTATAATTTAATTTGTATTTTTTGCACAAATTTTGGTGTTTAACGTTTACATTACCAAATGCCAGATGACATCAATAAAGTTAAATGTATGTCGCATTATTTCATAACATTGGCCGTTATGATGTCATTAGACATGATTATTGCAATTTATCATAATAGTTTGCAAATTGTGCTCGTTTACACTATTTACAACCTCTACGTTAGGCTTATTTATGTCCTGATAATGTGAGATATTGAAAACTGTTCTCATGATAAATCGCAAGAATCAACGTCAACAGCGTCGACTGATATCCCTCAGGACAACGTGATAAATACACCTCACAACACAGTTCAGCTGGCAAACTAGTTCGTGAGGCAAGCTAGGCAATAAAACAACGCAGAAAACACATAAGAGAAACGAGTGTTTGTAAGCAAGTCTAGAAAGTCATTTTATTGATCATCAGCTAAAATTTCAAAATCAAAGACCGCAATAAGAGAGAGCAGTAACAGCCCTGGTAAGATCATTTCATTTCTTTACTTTTAATAATGATGATTGTGTGTTAAGCGTCTGCGACTTACTTTCACTTTGATCTGCGATAGTTTGCACGTTGGCTTGATATGCTCGTTGCTCATCTGCGGTGATGCGTGTTCCAGTAGCGTCGTCCGATCTGAGAAAACGCATGAAGTGGCCAGGTGTAAACAGCCCCATGACAAAAACATACGCACGAAAGCCGAAAACAAGCCCTGGTTGGCCTCTCACGTCCAAACTTGAGGAAGTGGTGGGGGGAGTGACGTATGCCGTAAAGCAGTCGAATTTTGTATTTCTTTTTGTGCTCGGGTTACTACCCGAACCCCGAAGTTACATAGTGCCAGTAAAAGCGATACAGACCCCGTCAGGCTATGGCAGACGTGTCATTCAACCTATTGTAAGTCGATGTACCATCACAAGAGTCTTGGAAATATATTATGGAGGTTGAAAAGCTAACTAGTGTTGCTTTAAGTGAACTTCACTGGAGTGCTGAAAAGACATACACACATTATTCCTTCGCCCACCATTGGATTCCGTCGTTGGCCAATGGGTGGTCTTTACATGTTCAATGATGCAGATCAAGAGAAAAACTTCTGAATGTCACTGCTATAATAAACACGTTGATATGATTTCAAACATAATGACTCACCATGAACAGAAACATTGAAGATCTTTTCACTGTCGCTGCCGTTGATGATCACTAGTTCATATTCTCCAGAGTGTGTGTTTCTGATATTCATGATGGTCAGAGATCCAGTCTGATGATCCAGCTTCAGTCTGTTTCTGAATCTCTCAGTAACTTTATTAACTTTATTACCTGCATTACACTGAACATCTGTACAGATAGCACTGAGATTTCCAGTGATTACAGCGATGTTAGTGTTATTAAAATACCATTTAATCTTCTCTTGTTGGTTTGTTTTAACACCAGTGCATATAGTGACTGAATCTTCCTCCATCACTGTCACTCTGTCTGTATCAACACCAGACACACCTGGAGAAGAAATGCACAGAAAATGATGTAATGTCTATGACAGACATCCAAAATAATAAAAGAGGAAGTACTATATAAATGTTTCTCTTCAGATCAAACAAGCAGCGTAAAAACACAAATAACACACACGCACAATGCCACCAAAACAGTAACTATAGTATACAGGATAAATAACTCATCAAACGTAAGCGGGACCATTGTACATGCTATACTTTGAGCTAAACAAACAGCTAGATAAACCATTTTGTACATAAGCAACAGAGTGAACACAATCTGTTATCCTGGTAAACGGCAACAGCCGGAATTTAAACAATGTATAATCAGACAGTTCAATTAAATTACAGGAGATGTGAAGCAAAAAAAGAAAAAATAAATAAAAATAATAATATTAACATAAAGCTTGTTCAGTCCACCTGTTGGAACTGCATGTTGTATTGGTTTCTAAATCTAAATGAAAATGGATAGTTTCTCTTTTAATATAAATCTCAGTTCTTCCAAGTGCAACATATTTCCCAGTTTCCAAACCCACATCTCAAAAGTGAATCTGCTTTCCACATCTGTAAAATAAGTATGTTTGCAAGCATCACACACAGTGAAATGGTCTTTGTCTGATACTTACTACAAGAAGCATTCTCTCCTCCTAAAAGTCCAATGCAAGGCTGAGGCTCCAGATCAATAGAATGCGCTTCAGAAAGAAAATGAAATATACATTACCAAAATGACAGAATTTTACTACATGACCATAAAGAATAAAACAGGGTGACATTTTACAGTTATTACAGAGTGGATAAATCGTGGGATAAATTTACTAAGGTTTTGACCTGAACTGAACATGTATACATTTCTCAAGCACTCATCACTTGTTTTCATAAATATTAAATCCAATTTCCTTTTCCCAGTCATGTTTTATTTTATCTGTGTTTCTGTCAACCTTTTCTAGCAGTAATGTGTACAATTCTGACACACTACCACTCATGGGATGTACATTAACAATTCTCTATGAGGTGGGATTCAAATACAAAACGTCAAAGTCTGGAATGTGCTTTCTAACAAAGTCTCTAATGGGCAAATAACGAAAAAAAAAGTGCAGAAACAATAGCTAAGTTTTGTTTTAGCTGTTCAAAAGAGCTACATATACACATATCCGGAACTGTTTCCATAAAAAAAAAAAAGAAAAAAAAAAAAAGCTTAGCTTATGTAACCCTGGAGGAAAAGCATGATTACTACAAATTGGAGTATCCACATAGGCTATATATCAGGAATTTTCAAATAAGCTATACCTTAATTTGTTTCCACTCTTCAATTAAGTTAGAAATATATAACTGTTTCCGTTGATACTTTAAAGATAAAGAAGTCTTATTACAAGAAGCTTTTTTCAATTGTTAATCATTCTGGCTTATCACCTAACTCCACCGAACCCAACTTTATCCAGCATGCTGAAGTATTTAAATTAGCTGCCTAATAATAATAATAATAATAATATTTAAAATCAGGGAGCCCAAATCCTCCTAATCCTTAAGTTTATTTAGATGTTTCTTGTTAATCCTAGATGTATTGATAGCTCAAATGAAGCTGGTTATAATAGCTGTTTGAAATGATAAAGGGGGATAAAGAAAGGAATACAGTGAAATAAAAGAAAATCTAATAAAAAAAAACATTTTTTAATAGCGTTTATCCTGCCTACCGGTGTTAAGACAAAGACACTCAAAGTTTGGTTAATTTGATTCGCACTGACTTTTTTAATCGTTGACCTAAAGAGAAATAAATAAATAAATGTCTTACCGTGCAAGAGGAATGCCGAAACTGTGAACAAATAAACGAAAAACTTCTTTGTCTCCATGTTTCTTCTCAATCGTGTTTTGACACCTTGAATGAATGGAACAGCACTGCTTCAATACAGCGGTATTTATGTCTCTGGTGTGTGGTTGTCAGAGACCACGTGATCATTTGAGATGTCAAACGCGGTTGCGGTGAGGAGAGAGAAAAAAGTGCAGTAAAGAGAGGGCTAAGTTTAGCTCCACTGACTGTTCAAATGTTCATCATGTGGGCGTGGTCACTACTCAAGAGCTGGAATGTCTGAGAAACATGTTCTGTGGCTGTACATGATTCAAGTCTAATCAAATTGTTAAAGTTTAAATTCTATATCTACAATATAAATTTGTATTACACCTGTTCATGTGATAATTCAATTTCATACAATGATGTGGTTTGATTTTTAAAAAAGTATAAAGTTTTGTTACAGTCCTAATTTATGTTAACATGTTAGATAAAACAGGACAGTAAATTCAGTAAAAGAGGGACATCCTATTAAATAAAAGATAATACATTTAATACATTTAAAAAGAAAGCTGAGCATGACACATCATCATCATTAATCCGCAAGTGTGTCTGTTTTTATAGTTATTCTTTTACATAAAAAAATACACACATATATATATATATATATATATATATATATATATATATATATATATATATATATATATATATACCAAGCATCAATCAAGAGGCCGTCTGACTCACAAGTAAAGCAACCAATCACGGTTCGTTTAAATTAAGCATCATGTTTATGGGCTGAAAATGTAAAGTTGATGACGAGTGAATGACCCTTCAGTGTCTAAAACTTCACATTTTTTTTTTAAAATCCAGCATTTATGTGATGGGGGTTTGGCGTCACGACAGCTTTGTTCATGGCATGCAGACTGTTAAAAAACGAGACACACACACACACACACGTCTCCTGGAAATCTTGTAGAAGTCAAACAATTAATTAGATGTCGACTTAAACAAACGGAAACTCCTGAAGTGTGGGCGTGATGTCTGAGGCTGAGACTAGTTTTCCACCCTCTTCTCCAGCACAGTTTAGTGAAAGCAGCTGCTGCCTCTGCTGTAATGAGCATGACAGTAGGAAGTCAAACACGTGGACATAGTTTTCTGAATTGCTAAAAATAACTCCTCAAAACCATCACCCACTTTCTCAAAATCTTAAACTCAAAACTAAATCTTCAAACTACATTCAGAGAACATTTGACTCTTCTGGCAAAAAAAAATCAAACAATTGACTCAAAACTATTTTATCTGTGCTCAAAATCAAATAATGCTTTCAGATCATACACACATCAGTCAAAATATAAAGACTACAGATCATTCATTAGACACTACAGTACATCAAAATTGGAGAACACATAATCCAAAGCTTGCAGTTACAGAAAAACAATATATTGTCACATAGTAAATTCATTTAGCAATTATGTAAAAAAGTATAAAGGCGAATAAATACTGTATGCACTGCCAGTATAGTATAGTACTGAATATTGTATAGTATTGAATGTCTGTATATTCAGCACTTGCATACTGTAAAAATACAGTAGTCCAACTGCAAAAGCCAAAAAGGTTACAGTAAAAAACTCTAAATTAAAAGCATGTTACAGTCACTCAGAAGAGTTGTGCAACTTTTATTGTTAAAGCTAGTTATAAATACTGTAACCAAACCCTAACAGAAAACCTTATGCGCTTTTAAAAAGTGTAGAAGCAGGGCAGCTCACTCCCTTCGGACACATATATGTTTCTGGATATATCTGTCATAAACGGCAACACTTCAGTCATCTCTCAATGATATTTCATCTCATATACATGTTTAATGAATAACACACAATAACAAAGTCTGCACTGTACTTGTGTGGCTACATCCCAAAACACACATTGAGAACTGTGTTTTAAATTAAGACACAGACAGTCACGTTTGGTTAAAATTATTTGCATTTACAACAACACATACATTTACAACAAAAATATTACTTTTAAGTATACGAGTCATCCCACCGAAGGGGTGACATTTGCTTGTTGCAACTCTTCCAAATTAGACTTTTTTTTTTTCCATCACCTAATAACACACATATTTCATTGTGTGTATTGGCAAAGTCCTTTTAGGCAAGTCGTGCCACTCGGCCGCCATCTTGGCAACGCCTCCGGGCAGCTATTTCGAACTAACAAGACCAGGCTCCTATCTAAATGAATGGGCAGAGAGTCAGAACTGCACTTTCACTGGTCACTGGGACATAAAAACTGCATGTATAGAAACAGCAGTAAAATATGATAAAAATCACTGAAAAAGTTTGATGACTTTGCCCCAAAATAAGGTTTAAAACGCCTTTTTCCCCACAGGTTATACTTTTACTACGCATGCGCAAGGGTTCACGACACCAACTTCATTTACGTCTCTATCCAGAATGCCGGTGTTGTGCATATTCAATGTCAATATTGTTCTCCTTTATTTAAATATAAGCAGGTTTGCACTTTATCAGTAATAACAATGTAGATCTGTAGTTTTAACTATTCATTAAAATGAATCGGTTCAAATTAATCATTAGTTCGCGAATTGGACGTGTCATACGGTTGTGTGATTATCCCAGCAGTTAGGACATGGACATCCCACAAGGTTAGTGTCAACACAGAAAACATTACATCACTGGATAGGTTTTTTCGTTTATTTAGAGTAATTTTATGTCAGCTGAATGTGCGGAACGCATTTCAGAGAAGATAAGGCAACGTATTTTAGCACAGTTCACACCCAGCGGTAATTCAGGGGGGAAAAAATCTCCTAATGCTCCAACATGAAACTTTGGTATTCCGACCTTTTACCATCATGTCGTTTTATTTTGATTTAATATGCGTGCGGGAGAGAGAGCAAGACAGCGCTTAATTTGGAGACGGTGAAGTCTTATTTACACTTTCGCCTGGCTTCGGAAAGAGAGAGAGAGGGTGCGCGCGCGCGACCGGGGCTCTCCCTCTCTGCTTGTCCTTTCCATATGGTTCAGTTAAATATGCACCCTGTCACTGATCTTGCACACACAACAACTCGCTGTCCCCAAATCGTCTCCGCTGTCGCAAAACCTCAAATGTGCGCATGCGTCAGTGGAACCAGACGATAGGTTTAAATGTTTCGCGGCTTGACTGTTAAAAGCAGATGATTGGCTTTCCAGCGGGAGGGGCGGGACATGTTCATACAACCGCCATCTTTGCCGTTACGGGTTTTCCTTATATAGTTCTATTGAGGATTGAGGAAGTGGCATGTCTCTTATATAAATTGTCTCTGGTATTGGTCAATCTCAGGTAACTGTTGGGCCAAACCGTTCTCATTGTTTTGCTGCTACGAAAAGTTCCACAGCCTTTCAATGAGGGTGTCAAGACTTTTGTACAATTATGGTGTGTTCAAATCCTCCTGGGAAGTCGTTTACTCTAGAATGCTAACACACATTCTAACTAATGCTAGCATTGTGTTAAATCATGCTAGCAACATGTTAAAACATTAACAACATGCTAACTCATGCTACCAACATGCTAATCATGCTAGCAATATCAAGAGCATTTATACGTCACCTGACCTACTCTTCACGCAAATTATTGAAGCGGTATACTGAGCTTTTAGGTTTTATGACTTTAATATAATAATTTTATTATATTATAGTAGAAATAATTTCAGAATTTTGTATTTAAAGCAAAATAACATGTACAAATCAACTATTTTGACAACACACACTGCAAGTGACCATACTGCAACAAATAGGTTATTAAAATAAAAAATACGAACAAAAATTTGTATTCAGAATTTTGTATTTAAAGCAAAATAACATTTACAAATCAACCACAGTAAAATAATGAAGAATAATTTCCACAGTTAATTTATTTGTTTTTGAGAAAGAAAAAAAACAACAACTATTTTGACAACACACTTGAACTGCAAGTGACCATAATTTACAGCAAAGACACATTGCGCACACACACTTCACTGTTCAAGACCTCCATCATCATCTAAAAAGCAATCCTAGCTACAGTAGCCAGGGTTGTCGTCTAATGGAGTAAAACCGCCAAAAGCACTCCCCGTTGTCCATTTCCCTGGTAGCCAGAACCATAGTCTTTGTAAAGCTGGCTGCATCTATGATGGTGTATGTACGGCTTTCTGTAGCTCTGACAGTGTCTCTTTGAAAGTCTTTTCCAATTCACTACACTTGTTCAATATCAAAATGACAATGACAGTCACACAATTCAGACAATAAATGAACAAATCTGTAACTGTCAAGAGTTTCAAGTTAGGGAAATGGAAGAAAGTGAGATTGACCTAGCCTAATTGTTTAGACAAAAAACAAGATGGGGCAACCACACTTATTGAACTCACCATCAAGCCATCTGAAGTGTGTCTCCTGCTGAAAATGCTCCTGGCTGACTATGTTGTTAAATCTCTGGCATGCCAGAGCCAGCCTCAGGATTGCAGAACAGCCGTCTTCTAGAACTACAAAGACAAGGATCCTCTGGAGAATGTCATCGGGCAACTGTAGATATGAAACATGATTTAATATGGAGTCATTGCAAGCCATTTCATCAACATTAAAGGAGCCGTATGTACGATTGTGGCCAAAACTGGTACTGCAATCACTTTCAAATTACTGTAGAGCGGTGTATCCCCTCCCCCTCCCCCCTGACTCGAGGTTGCCAGATATACTGCAGGATCCAGCACAAACGTTTGTAGCTGCAGCTGTGGAAACTAGAGCAGAGCTGGCAACCTGGAGGCCGAAACACTACTGACTTCGTGATTGGTAGATAGGTGGAGGGTGGAGCATCAGGCCAAAACACAACATGACAACATCAACATCAGTTGAGGGCTGCAACATCACTTTTAAATGACAATATCCTGGCCGTACTACTGTTGTCAGTGACATAAGTATTTGAAATGAACATGATTTCTTAATGTCTAGTGACATATCAGGGCCATTTTATGATTAATTGAAATACATTTCTTACATACAGCTCCTTTAAAGTGAATATGAACACATGCCTGCGAAATGTCAGTGGCCACTGCACCATCCTGTGAAACCCTTTTAATCTTTGCTAGGAGTGTAGGTACCTCCAAAAAGTCAAACATACAGTAGAAACACAGATTAAGTAACAGCTGCACATGTATGCATGCTAGTTTCACTACTTTTTACTGAAATATTACCAAAGTGCTGTGTCTCCTTTTCATGGGGACACGAAAGACAGGCAGCAGACTGACCCCATTTGTCCCAGAAATAGGAGGCCCCATTTGTCTAAAAACCAAACCCTCCTTGTGTGGCAGTTATCTTTAAACTCTTAAAAAACCTTGTTACCTTTTGTTTCACTTGCTTGGAAAATGAGACAATCGTACCAGTCACACTGTGACGTTTTAAAGGATATCAAACATGAATAACACTGGATGGTAATTGTTGACATTAAACCATATGGATTTGAGTGATTTACATGTGGTCTTCAGCATTAGAGAGGGGAAGAGGGAAAGAGGGGGAGAGATGTGTTCTGAGGTGAGACTTTGCCTCTCAAATGGTGAGTTTAAATGCTAATTTCCAGAGAGGTCCTTTGTCCTCTCAGGGTCTGGTCGCTCTGTCTGGCATTTCCTATTTTCTCAATTCTTGTACAAATGGTACTTACAGGAAGACTGCCTATAGAGGGTCACAACTCAAGGGTGGGAGCCATGTTGGGGGGATGTGGAGGTCCATAATAAAGACATTTTTCCCCTACAGAAAGACAGCTGACTTTGTTGTATTACACAAAACTCAGATAGGTCCCTCTAAAATATGCATGTTTATACATACCTGTAACTCGACTATCTCCTTAACAAGCCTCAGACAGGCATTTCCCCCCTGCACATATTTAATGATAATCTTTTTTTTACTGTATTTACAATTAAAACATATTGAGTACTTTAACGGTCCTACAAAACCTTTCACCCACCATTGAGTCCATTTCCCTGTTTAGAACTTAAGATAACAGGTTCTCCCTGATCAAACGTGTAGGGACATCCTTAATAATAATTTCATTGGCAGGCCTACCCTCATCCAGAACATAGCTGACCTAAAAGTAAGACAAAGCAAAAAAGACATGCACATTTAAAAGTAGCATTTAAAAAAAAATCCTGCAATTACTTCAATGACAGAAATTAAATTCTGTCAAATAAGCTATGCATTTACCAGCTGTTCCTGAAAGGGATGATCTCCTCCAGCTGCCCACATTGTTCTGCAGGGCCTGAGGTTGCTGATGGCAGTAAGTGTTGCACAATGCTGCCCACAATGGTGCGAAGGGCCAACATCTACAAGAAAAATGAAACAGTTAGTCTTATTAATGCTAATATACATTAATCTCACTGCATTTGATCTGACAGTAGCATTCACCTATCCCCAACATTAACCTCCTCCCAGTTAGTAGGTATTAGTTATTTCAACTCATATTCATAATGCACACTGTGTGTTGGTGCTTGGTTGTGCAGCTATGCTTTCAGTTGACCTTTGCTCGGCTGTAGTTAGTTGAGGTCCTTAAGGTTTTGAGTACAACAACATTTTATGTTATGAACAATTAAATGACTAGAATATACATTACAGTTAAGTTTTTAACTTTTAGACAAAACAAACAATTACGTCACATGGGTCAAGATTAATTACATGACTGACTTTGCATGATCATTAATGTTAAATCAATTTACTTGTTGCTGAAGGTGCCTGGGCCACCACAGTTGTGCTTCTTCGCTTTGATGCATCACCTATGACAGCTTGTCCCAAAGTAGACAAGGTGATGGAAGTTAGAAGTTCCAGCCGGCGTCCAGAGTTTAACTGCCTCTCCAGAAGTGCTCTATTTGTGGAGGTGTTATGATAATGGATAACACTTCTCATAAGAAATGCATGGGTTGATGGAGCCATGTTGTTGAAGTTGTAGTCGCATTTTGGCAAAGAACTGCTCAGCAACTTGGCTATTTAACCACCCTTTCAGCTCAGGGACAAGTTGGATCCTGCACAGTATGTCCTTTGGATCTGTGGCGTTCTGCTCATGGAAGTGGTCATATGAGGCAGTGCTCAGATGATCCAGTGACCGGATGAGCATTTTCCTCCCCACAGCCCATACACAAAGAAATATATTTGAAATATATTTTCAGTATATATTTTGGAATATATGCAAATATTTGAAATTGGCCCAATAAATATATTTCACACTTAACATCATATATTTTTGTTATATTTCAGAATATATTTCAATGTATTTTTTTCTGTATGGGTCCCCAAAAGTGTCAACATATATGTGGCATATATTCCAAATACATTGAAATATATTCTGAAATATAACAAAAATATATGATGTTAAGTGTGAAATATATTTATTGGGCCAATTTCAAATATTTGCATATTGAAAATGTATTTCAAATATATTTCTTTTGTGTATGGGAGTGCAGCCTTTCATGTAGCCATGGCAGTGATACCTGCACTTTTCCATCCCTGGCAGCCTTCACATTCTCTTCTGTGGGCTCAGACAGTCTGCCCTCAAAAGGCTGGAAAGGCAGTGAATGAGGAAACCGCAAATTGGTGTGTGTCACCAAAACTATTGCGAAATCATAAACACAGACATTTGGGAAGTGCTTCCAGGAAAGTAACAGGTCTGCAAAGTCCCTGGGACTTTCAGCATGTGGATTAAATTTGATGCTGTATACAATGCCATGTGGGCAAAGTATTACAGACCATCCACCTGAGATTAAAGATTCAAAAGATTGTAAAGTGTGTGACTTACAACAACTTAATGCCATAGTTTACAGAGCGACACTTAACTTACCAGATGAACCCCATATTCTTTGGAAGACCTTGTCATATGTTTGTCTGCTCTTCATGTTCTCCTTCAGTCTTGTGATGAGATCAAGGCGGGAGCCCTTGGTGTCGATGTTGCAGGCAATTTTCTCACGTCTCCAACCTGATAATATTTATGACAAACTGTAAACGGACCATTTACTGGACACTTTCTTGCACCTCAAACCCAGAGAGCTTCATCACATGGCAACATCACCTTTTGTTTTGCCAACTCATCCATCAGATGGTCCTCAGTAACACTGCTCAGCTGTGCTTCAGTTGAAGAGGGGCATGTTCTCACTTTTTTGAACTCTGTGTTGAGAACAGTGCCACTTCGACGCGTTTCACTCCCAATCCAGGGATTCATAGCTGTGTTCATAGCTTGGACTGACAGTGAAAGGGTTGTTTGCACTGCCTACAAAATGTGATGCATTATTTGTAATCCAAATTTTGTTTCCTAGTAGAATCTGATGAAATTTAGTAATCACCATAACTCACTTTGGGAAAAAACGCAACTTATCGTTGCAAGATGAACAAAATTCCAAAAACTCTAAATGTCATGTTCACCGTTGAAAGGTTCAGGACCTCCGTGAAGTTGGCACCCCATAAAACGAAATAATTTCCAAAACTATGCCATTCGTTTGTGCTGCGTTTGTGCCGATTTGTGCCGCAAAAACGAACGTTTGTGCTGGTTTGGTGTTTGAGATATTGAACATTATTTTTTGGGTTGTGTGACGTCACTCTCCACCCCATGTCCTTCAAATCGCTCCAAACCGGTGTCATTCGTTTGTGCTGGTTTGTGCCGTTAAAACAAACACTGTATCTGTTTTCCTTTCGCAGATATAACAAATTTAATTCGGGAGCTGTGACGTCACTCTCCACCCCACCTCATCTAAATCGCTCCAAACCGGTGTCGTTCGTTTGTGCTCGGTTTGTGCTGGTTTGTGCCGTTAAAACAAACACTGTATCTGCTTTCCTTTCGCAGATATAACAAATTTAATTCGGGAGCTGTGACGTCACTCTCCACCCCACCTCATCTAAATCGCACCAAACCGGTGTCGTTCGTTTGTGCTCGGTTTGTGCCGGTTTGTGCCGTTGAAAGAAACACTGCAACTACGATCCCCTCTTAAACATAAAAAAATAAACTTTTTAAGTACAGTTACATAACTGTCCACCCCATATGGTCCAAATCGTTGCAAAACTGTGCCGCTCGTTTGTGCTCGATTTGTGCCGGTTTGTGCCGGTACGATGAACATTGTATCTTTTTCCCCCCCTTAGAAATAACACATTGGATTCGGGACAGTGACGTCACTCTCCACCCCATGCCGTCCAAATCGCCCCAAACCGGTGCTTTTTGTTTGTGCTCGATTTGTGCTGTTTTGTGCTGTAGAAATAACCATCATAAATGATTTCATTCTTTAGACATCACAAAATATTTGGAGGAGTAGTGACGCCACGCAAGCAAGCCGCGCTCTCCATCCATCTCGTCTACAAACCTGTCCGGTTCGTTTGTGCTCGCACAGGGCCGCAGCTGTCAGTGTTCTTTTCTTTAGATATGGGAATGTTTTATTTTAGATTTGTGCTATTGACATTTGGTCTTTATATAATCACCAATGCACTATATATGTAGGCTAATGTAGGCTACTATGATATGTAATGTACTTTCACTACTCTGGCTGTAAGCTACGTGTGACTGATACATTCCTCTAGCTGACATATCTTGATGTATTTTTCCCCATATTTTTCTCTGAACATAGACCGGCACAGAAAACCCATGTCCAGTTTTTTGCACGGAAAATATGCCATTTGTCTCATCGACAGTAACACTCTGCAGATGACAGGCCTGAGTGATGTCGTGAGACAAATCGGCATGTCTCCTTGTTGTGAATTCTTTACTTTTATTTGTCTCTTATGCCTTTATATTCGGTAAGAGCTTGTATTATGTAAATATGCAAGATGCGACTTTTATTATGATACGTGTTCGGCGTAAGTGTTGCGCTATTGGTTACGCAAGCAGAGCTAACAGAATGTGACGCAGTTTTCCACCTGTGCAGCACCGTCAAGTGCAGCGCCGCCGGCACGAGCAGAAAAAAAAAAAAAAAAAAAAAAAAAAGGCACTGCAAAGCGGTTTTCTATTATCTATCATTTCACTGTGTGGGGAATTGGCAAATTTGCGCCCCCTGCAGCTGCAGGCGCCCCTGCTTGCTGAGAAGATGCCGTGCACAGAAGCTGTTTGTTTGAGAAGGGAAAAGGGGAGGGGGCGCGGAGGCGCGGGCGCGGATGACAGTTCACCTCTGGGTCTCTCCCAAATGGAACAGACAGGGGGGGAACGGGGGATCCATATAGTTATCTAAGTCAGTCACACCTCGACTTTCTTCCAAATAACGCACATTTCATTCAGAATATTATAAATACAGGCCTCTATATTTCCTGCACATTTTTGTTTTTCTGAATTGTCTGAATGCCTAATAAAAATAGGTAATACAAAACGATTACTTGGTCACCACCACCAAGGTGAATTGGTTTAGTCTTGACTTCTGGTCGTGACTCGTCGTGAGTGACAGTTGGTATGGGGGGGATCAGGGGAAATCTGTTGATTGTCGATGTCGAGTGCCAAATAAGAGATGGACAAGAATGGTCAAAGCCATCAGGTGCCCAATTTAGAAACGAGCAAAAGATAAAGGTATGCAACTCTGTTTTCTCTGTATGATTACGGTATCCATGTCATGAATGAAGGGGCAATATAATTGGTGGGTATAACTCTTATTTGTTAGCCTTTTTGCTATGATTCTTGCTATGCTTAACAATAATTCGGTTTTAACTCAAACACGAGATCTAATTTCACCATAATATTGTGCTATGCAACAAAACTGTTACAAGTTCAGTTATTAGCCTACACTGCAAAAAATTATTTTCTTACTTAGTATTTTTGTCTTGTTTCCAGTCCAAATATCAAACATTTCTTAAATAAAGATGCATAACGTTATTTTACTAAAGTAGTAAAATGACATAAGATATTAAGTCTTGTTTTCTGGCTTAAAACAAGCAAAACATGATCTGCCAATGGGGTAAGAAAAATTATGTTTACTGTTTACTGTAACAGTATATTTATGTTTATTATTTATTTCTGATTTATTGTTTATTGCAGAAACTACCTCCAATGCATCAGTGTGTATATGGTGAATCCCTGTACCCAGAGGTGGGACAAAGTCATTGTTATGCAAGTCACAAGTAAGTCTCAAGTCTTTGCCCTCGAGTCCCGAGTCAAGTCGAGTCAAAGATGAGGCAAGTCCCGAGTCGAGTCAAAAGTCAAAGCCAACAAGTCTCAAGTCGAGTCCAAAGTCCTACCATTTTAGTTTCGAGTCATTTCAAGTCCTCTTACCACAGAAATAAAATTTATACAAATCATGTATGTCTGTAAGATTTGTATTTATTTAAACCTCTTTTTATACAATGACATTAATCAAATACAGTAAAAAACAGAAAATTTAATTTTCACAAAAAATGATTGTATTTCAACAGCATATTGCACTAGAACAATGCACAGCAGCTTCAGTCCTGTATTGTATTGACCTCATATTGCAAAACAGTTTAACTTTCAAATAGACATGGGTCCTTTTAGCCTAAACTTAAGGCTAACTTAAACAAAACTTAAGCCTTAAATTAAACATGTCATCAATAATATCCTCACTCCTCAAAATTATGACTTCTGAAAAACTGGACCAACCTGATAATATGAGAGAGAGAGAGAGAGAGAGAGAGAGAGGGAAAGAGAGAAAGAGAGAGAGGTGGACAGGTGATGAGCAGAGAGTGAGTGTGTGTGCGCATGCGTGCTGTGGACAGGTGGAGGGAGGCCCCTATACTGCATTGCATTTGCAAAAGATCAAATTGGCCAAAAGTCTGTCAGTCATTTGTGCGCGATGGGGACGCAGAATGATGCCACCATGGCTGAAAACTCGCTCCACTGGAGCACTAGAAGCAGGCACTGCCAAGACTCGGATGGCTACTTGAAAGAGTGAAGGAAGAGTCTTACTGTTCAGTGCCCAGAACAAAAGGGCATTCTGTCCTTCTGCCATGTCAATGTAGTGACTTAGCTGTACTGCTGGTGGGGTCCCAACATCCCTTTTCTGCCTCTTATGGTATGCAGCAAACAGCCCTTCTCCTTCCATGTCCTCTAGTTCTTCTTCAGCAGGCACCGGCACAGGTTGCTCCGTCTCTGCAGCATCTTGCAGGATCAATTCTAAAAAAAACGTGTCACAACAGTAGAAACAAAAGAGCCCTTATTACCATTACTGATGTTGATGACTGTGCAAGACTGAAAATTGTTAATATTGTTAAAGTCAGATTAATATCACATTAGATCCTAGATCAGATTAAGATTAAATTATTTTATGTTGCATTTAAGTTGCATTGCAAGTCAATAATATTTACCTTTAACTCGTTGTGTCACCTCTGACTTGATGTCACGGTTGACCAGCACATGGGGCTCAATCCACAGCAGACAAAAGGCTGGATCCAAGGCAGCTGCTTTCAGATAGACTGTGTCTGAAAAGGGGGCAGTGATCCCTTCTTGAGACTGGGCCATCTTCACATTAATGAAGATCCCAAGAAATCTTTTTTTCAGGGATGCCTGCAGACCTCTGACCAGGCCGCTCAGGAAACGAACTTGACGCTTCAGCTTCTCAAGATGGTGATTGAGGGACAAGACGGATGGAACAACTGCACTGATTGTAATGACTTTCTCCCCCTGTGTCAAATCAGTTGCTTCTCCGAACGGTTTCAAAATGTCCACCAACTCCTTCAGCAGATTCCACTCTCGTGGTGTGAATGACAGTTCTCTATGCCCGGCCTTCTCAAGAACTGTGCAGAGCTTTTGCTGATCACAATGAAGGACTGCTTTCACCTGCCGCAGTGTGGAATTCCACCTCGTGCTCACTGCAGCAGGGATGCCTCTGTGCTCCCCAAATTCACCATCGAAGATGTCTTTAAACGTTGTGCTTGTGTGGAGCAGGGAGCTAAGTTTTGATAACTTGGAGAGAGAAGGACATGCCACTTTTGTTTCTTTCAAACCGTCTCCCACAACCAGCTGCAATGTGTGTGCAAAACACTGCAGGCGCTGTTTCTTTGCCATAGCAGCATCGACGGTTTGCTGGTCTTCTAGGGTCAAGTCATGCCATAGCTCAGGATCATCAAGATTATCTCCAGCATCATCATCTTCCTCCTGTTCGCTGGGGAAGCAGACCGTAAATGCCTTGCGCATGTTAGCAGCATTGTCACTAATGATATAGTCCAATTTAGCTTTGATGTTGTATTCATCACATATTGCCTCAAATTGGTCACAGATGCGCTCCGCTGTGTGAGAGCCTTTGAAGCGGTTGCAGGCCAAGAGATTAGTCTTTAGCTGTACCCACTCTGCATCTCTCTCCATCCAGTGCACGGTGACACCAAGGAATCCCCTCATCTTTCGATCAGACCAAATGTCCACAGTGACTGAAACATAGTCAGTGTTGCTCAATTGAGTTTTTAACTTTGAACGTCTCTCCTCAGCAAGGCTCTCTGTTTTTGTGGTCAGTGTTCGGCGACAGACTGGAGTATACTTGCTGTCCAGCACACCCAGAAAGTGACGAAAGCTCTTATTTTCCACAATTGACAGAGGAAAATTGCAGTCAATAATCAAGTCAGACAGTATCGCATTGGAGATGGCCTTCTGCTGTGGGTGGCTCATGCTGTAACGCCCTACACGAGTGTCCAGGAATTGTGAGATTGAAGGCTGTTGTGGTTCATCTACGATGCTTTTGTTCATCTGGTATTCTTCATACCTGTAACAGAGAAGAATATGAAACAGATGTCAGAAAATCCCTCATAGCCACATGTTGTATTTGAAACTATTCTTTACTCATATCAATGTTGTTGTGTTAATATTCATTGTCTATTGTACACTACGGTATACGATAATACATTTCAGTTTCAGTGTATACAATATTAAGAATATTTTCACTGCTTCAAAAAAAAGTCATAAGAAAGCCCTTTCCCTCAAGAAACTGAAGTCATATGCTTTATAGCAGTGGTTTTCAAAGTGGGGACGGGGACCCCTGGGTGCCGCGAGGGGGTGCTAGGGGGGCCATGGTAAGTTGGCATGAAAAGTAGGCCTATAGCAAAACTAAATAATTGAATAAATTAAATAACTAAAGTAAACCAAATTTAACCAAAAATAAGCTAAACAATATTCCCATTAGTTAATATTATTATTCCAATTAGTTAACACAAACGAAGTAAAAACGATTGAGCCTATTTTGCCGACGTTTTGCACTGGGTGGGGGCGGGGCAAACTTCACGCAGTAATTGACAGGGCGGGACGGGCACATGATCGGCTCAGAATGCATTTTCAAATTGCATTTTGAATTTGAATTTGAATCAATTGAATTTTGCTACATTCATTTCGGGACACTTAATGGAAATGCAATCGCAAGTGTCTTACCTGTGAGTGTAAATTCAATTAAGAAAAAAATAACATTTAAATTACAATTTTGCTACAGTTTTTGCTTGAACATGTTAAACATATCTAATAATTTCTGTAATACATTTTATTTTTGCAACTTATAAAGCGTTAAAATTATTATTCAATTTACATATTCAAACTAGTGTATGAAATGGCAAATGTATATTATATAATTGAATTTTCATTTTCATTTTGCACCACACATTGCACAAATGTATGGGAAAATTCTAATTTAAATACAGAAATGCATTGCCATTTTGCATATTACATTTCAAATAGAATATTGCTACACATAAGCTTCCATACAGTTCAGCTTAGTTGTGATTAACCAAAATTAACTTACATAAACGACCTCAATGAGGCAGCACACCAGCAACTCTGAAACTGAATAATTGAAAGAGTAAAACTGGATGGCCTGTTTTTGTCTCATGTGTGTTGGAGAGACTGAGATATACATTTGTGTTTATCCATCTAGCAGCAAGGTAGAAATTGTACTTTAAAACGGACGTTGACATGATGTTGGTGAGGTTTTCCATCTGAGTGTGTTTACGTTACACTCATGCAGGGCCGTGCACAGGGGGGTGGCCCGGTGGCTAGAGCCACTGCCCTTCTGCCCTCATCAGCTGAGGTGCCCCTCTCGCCCCCCTCCCTAACCCTCCAGAAGATTCCCATAAAAACGTTCTGTTATCGCTCCGCTAAAGATCCACTGATTCCGCTAATCCGTTCCGTGTTTTCCTGCTCGCTCCGCAGCGTCACTCATAGACAAGCATGTGCCCGCTCTTCGACGACAGATTCAGAATAGAATTTCGTCCCATTCACAGGTAGATTACAAATTACATTCCACATTACAGACAGTAGTCGATCCACAAAATTAGTATTTTGGTAATATGTTTTTGTATTTCTGTCGCAAAATGTTTTGCTCCTGGTCTTCAAATAGTGCTAACAAGTTACAACTCGTGCAACATCCATGTTCTTGGAAGAAAAGCAAATGTGTTTTGTGCCGTTAGCCACCTTGTAACCTACTATACTAAGGTACTATTCATTTAGATTAGAACACATTTAGATAATATATAGTATATTACCTTTTTATTATGTATAATGTTAATATGGTCTCATTAAAATATTATAAATATGATGTATGTTATAGATAGATACTATATCAACTAAGGCAACTGATTATAATGGGAAATATATTTACAGGAGTTAAAGTGTGAAAAACTGTCTGCTAAATATTCTATACATAATGATTTACCCTCTGGCTTTCTAGAACTTTGATTCAATTTTTGCCATGTTGAATAGGCTTTGTCTTTGCTCTTTTTTCACTCCGTTCTTCTAATTTTGTGAAGGCATTGTTTTTTTGTCTACAAAATCTGCAAACAACAGAAAATGTTATTTATTCGTGATTTATTTATTAGTGTTATTTATATTAGATTAGATCAGGTTAAATAATTTGATTGAACAAAAATTCTAATTTTCACTACTCCCAGTGTATGATTGCAGAACAATATATGTTTGAAAATTTATGGAGCAACAGATTTTGTGTGAAAATAAATCAGAAAGGTGGTTTGTTTAAAAATCTTATTAATGTATGAGGTGGCAAGGAGGTACACACGGGGTAAAACCAGCATGGTAAGACACAGTATTGATAAAAATACTTAAGCTAAATTAATATGCTTTTAATAATGTCTAAGTTGATACTTGTTCAAACCAATCACTTTAGTAAAGTTTATAACAATTTTGGAGTTATTTTGATAAATTAAATAATAAATGTTTGTTCAATAAATATAGGCTATCTGTCATAATTTTCATTTTAAAAATACAGAAACAAGATTCTTGAGATCTTTGTATTTAAATTGCTACATAAGTCTAAAACATTAAAAAATATATATAAAATAGTAGATTAAATTAGCACAGAATCAACTTTGATCAAGTCAATGATCAGCCAAATTTCCAAGTCCATCATCAAAAGCGTTTATGAAAAAAAGTGCTGAGCAGAATTTGTGCCATTGAGTGGTATAAAAGAGAATTAAGTCAAATGCGCATTTTACCCTGGTGTGACTTTATAACTGTTGTAACCTGTATATCATTTCAATTTATACTTTAAGTGTATAATATTAAATTAAATGTCTATACTACTTCCATAGGATGAGGCAGCTCAGAGAGTGAGAGCCCACTGAGCATCAGACAGTTAAACTGGCATTGACATTGAATTATTTAATTGGAAGAGTAATTATAACAACATAACTTGATTTTGCACTAAATCCTAATTGTAATCTTATTGCCCATATAAAAGAGTTGTTTTTAATTTTCTGTATTAAGATGATACTGCCTCATTCAAACTCCTTATAGTGCCCCCTTTTTTGGTTTAAGCCACTGCCCCTCAAAATGTCTGTGCACGGCCCTGCACTCATGTATAATCCGGGTTTAAAAATCCCTATTTTTGTTAGCATGACCAGCAAGGGAGACGTGCGTTTACTGTCTCGTTGATACAGTAAATATGCAGCAGATATAGTAAGTTACGTAAGTTACATCCGATAAGGTGCTTAGAATTCGTTCAAAACTTACCTTTCTTTGTGCAGCTTCAGGTGTCGAACAAAGTTGGACGTTGTGGCAGCTCCGTCTGTAATCTTCGACCCACATGTTTTGCAAATTGCAACTCGTTTTTTATTTACTACCTCGTAATTTTTATAACCAAAAGAAACAATCTTTGGGATCATTTTGCCAACTGGCGCGTTGTTGCTTGTTGCGCTTCAGTGGTTGTCTTTGCTGTCGAATCAAAACAACGTGGGACTACAGTCAGGGTTGCCAGGTGCCAGCAAGGTTTTCCAGCCCAAAACCTCGTCAAAAACCGCCCAAAAAACCGCCCAATTTTTTGTGTGGCTTGTTTCTCGTTTAAACACATTAAAATCATTAACAAGCTTTAAAATGACCCATTTTTCGACTTAGCCTATCCAATTATAGAAACAATATTCAATCAAATGAACGCAAAAGTAGGCTACTGATCTCAATCAGACTATTATACTAAACTATAAGCTTATGTTACGGAAAATAATGCGATCAACTTATCAATGAGTCTCTTTATTGTCAATAAAAGTCACTTGGAAAAAAAGCATTCAGTAACATAAAAACAGTGGATATATGGACATAAAAAATAACCCACTTTAACATTTCAGTTATTTCAAATGGCAACATAAAACATGCATATTAGGGCTTGGAGAAAAAAAAATCTCTTTTTTTTTAGTGATTTTAAAATCGATTTTTTTTATTACAGATATTAATTCAAATTAAATTGCTTCTTTTTTTTTTTTGTTTTTTTTTTGCCCTTGCTAATAGATGAGGTTGACCGAAGTTATAGCCACTTTCGTTTCAACAGAAGATGAAATGTGTCGTTACAGAGCTGCACCATTCTTTAAAAGTCTGTGATCTCGATTCAAACACTCACGCGTTCTTCTTCCATTTCGTCTGTCTATTAAACCTTTGACAAAATCATATCGCAACATTCAAATCGGTGTTGGCGTGCGTGCGTCACTTTAAGGTAGTGGGAGGGAGTGTTGTGAGGTTAGGGGGCACATCAGCCAGAGTTGTAGTGTGTGTGTGTGTGTGTGCGTGCGTGTGTGAGTGAGTGAGACTGCTGCCTGCTGAACATTGGGTCGCAGGAATAAGGATCTTAAGTGCCGGTGTTTCGGGAACAAAAACCCGCCGAACTGATCCGAAACCAGCCCAATTTTTATCCACCCGCCCAAACCCATTTTTGCCCGCCCGCCCAAACCCAAACCCAAACCCAAACCCAAACCCAAACCCATTTTTGCCCGCAAAATAGATTGTAAAACCGCCCAATTGGGCGGTAAACCGCCCAATCTGGCAACCCTGACTACAGTGATTGGATGTCGTGCAGGCAGCGCGCGCGCTCTCTGCATGCATACAGTTGGTGCACTTTTTTTCACAGAATAGATGCAGATAAACTGAGAGCGGCGCGGCCGTGTGAACATTTTTCCCCCGGTTTTCATGGGAAGTAGCAAGTCTTCTCGAGTCAAAAGGCGCAAGTCCAAGTGAAGTCACGAGTCATTGATGTTAAAGTCCAAGTCGAGTTGCAAGTCTTTGTACATTTTGTCGAGTCGAGTCTGAAGTCATCAAATTCATGACTCGAGTCTGACTCGAGTCCAAGTCACATGACTCGAGTCCACACCTCTGCCTGTACCTAAATAAATGGTGGAAAGAAATTTGATGACTCAGACTCCCTGATCAGAGTACTGAAGTGGTTAACACCCTTAAAAACCGGCATCAGTGGGGCAGTCCCCAATACCCCTCAAGAGTGTGTTATAATTCTTCTTGAGGAGACTAAGATTACAATGGGGATACCTGAGAGACTTCCCATAAACCTCTGCAGAACCCTGCACCATTTGCCGTGCATAAAAGTGGTCTTGTGATGGCCCAGGCTCGGCTGATGGAGTGGCACGAAGCAGGTCAGTTCAAGTCATGTGAATTACCCAAGATTTTAATCATCTTGAACTTAAAATAAAAGAGAGCAAAGGACTGGTATTTTTCATGTGTTTTAATCAGACACGCCATCAAGTTTCTGCAACTCCAACGAACTTGGGATATAATTAACAGCTGATATCCAACAGACATCATCAAAAACACACTCCAGCTGTTAAGCTTTAACCTGAAATACTTTACTTATTAATCATAACCAACTTTTCACATTTTACATGGAAGTAATAACCTACCTGTTACCGGAAGCACATATAATTTAGGACATTTAGAAGATGTTACATCTCCGGCTTGTCTAGAGTTGTGGGACTAACATACCCAGGGTGGAAAAACCAAGGATGCCTCAAAACGTGTCAAGTTAATCTATTTATTTCAGCCTCATGTAAATTAAACTACAAAAAAAAAAAAAAAAAAAACTCAATAGAAAAGGTGCAACACAGTATACGGTCTCCACGGCTCCCACCGCATTCCTGAAACGCGTGCGGAGATTGCCCGTCGCTCACCACGCCGACTTCCAGCTGATCGGGAACCCCGGTCCGACAGCTGCCTCCACAGAGTCACTTGACAGACGGCGCGGGAAAAAGCTAAGATCAGCACCCAGCAGATCGCGCTACAAACTACACAGAGTACCCACACAGAGTACCCACACAGAGTACCCACACAGAGTACCCACACAGAGTACCACACAGAGTACCCACACAGAGTACCCACACAGAGTACCCACACAGAGTACCCACACAGAGTACCCACACAGAGTACCCACACAGCCTGACGCGAGCCGTCCAGGAAAAGTGAGAGCCTCGAGAGGACTTCACTGGCTCAACTTATACACCCCACTAATTGCCACTGATCCGCTTCAGCTGCGGGATTCTCACCGCGGCAAACTCAAGACACAGGACACCTGCAGAGGAGAGACAGAAAACACCCACAGCAACACACAAAACACACTTACATTATCTGACAGTTTCAGCGTATAAACCTGGAATAGATTAACATTTATCATTTATCATGCTTATTATAACTAGATGTACTGCATTGCAGTACAAAATATGACCGCCGCTCAGGCCTGCACTGGCTTTCCACAAAAATAAATGACGTGGAGCAATTTGGCTGTATTGCGTGTTTATGTATATAAGTGGTATATTTTAAAAGACTGTCTGGAGTATTCCTGTGGATCATGGATAATTTAGAGTTTTGTAATTATTACAAAAATATACTATGGAAGTCATTGGGACCCAAAAACTGTCTGGTTACTGATATTCTTCTAAAAATCTTCCTTTCTGTTCAGCAAGAAAGAAATTCATTCAGCTTTGAAACAACATGAGGGTGAGTATATGATGACAGAATTTTCATTTTAAAAGTGAACTTCTCCTTTAAGGGCCCACATCAACCTAGCCCAAAATCACTCATTTGTGATTTGCGCCCCTTCCCATAAAAAATGAAAATGCAATATTATTCTGCTTTAATCGCCCCTATCTTCAGTGGAGATGTTCAGAACTGCACCATATTTCATGTGTATGATTAACTTGACATCCTCTGGGGGTATGCTAAGTTTCGTAGAATTTCATCCATGGGGGGGTATAAAATAAATGAATTTATGTGCACATTTAGTGACTGTACACTCATCGGCCTGTAGATGGTGGTGTTGAGCGAAGGGTTGCTGGTTTAGGATGATACTGTCACACACACACATGCAGGAATACAAACAAACGCAAGCATGCACACACACTGACATCCACACGCACAGACACACACCCATACACACACATACAAATCCACATGCACAGACACACACACAAAGACACACACACACACATGTACGCACGCATACATACATGCACAGACACACACACACACACGAACACACGAACACACAGACACACACTATGAATACATTTTATGAGCGTTATGGACATAACATGAAATACACACACTTTACAAGTGTCCTACAAACTCTGTGAATTATTAAACAAACTGCCGATGTAGCATGAAAAAGACTTGCTTGAACACAATAAGTGTGTTTTTGAAACTCATTTTTGTAATACATTATGTAGGGAAAACCACTGTTATGGATGTGACGTTTTCACATTATGGATGTGACGTTTTCACATTATGGATGTTAAGTGTCTAAACTAATGACTTTTGATATAAAACTTAAATAGTAATGGCAAATAATTACAAAACTCTAAATTATCCATGATCCACAGGAATACTCCAGACAGTCTTTTAAAATATACAACTTATACATAAACACGCAATACAGACAAATTGCTCCACGTCATTTATTTTAGTGGAAAGCCAGTGCAGGCCTGAGCGGCGGTCATATTTTGTACCGCCATGCGGTAAATCTAGTTATAATGGAAACACTCGGTGGCGCTTATTCACTGTAGTTACTTCATTATTATTCAATTCAACAATAACCTACTTATTATCTTGATACATCCATAGAATAAATGCTTTGTGATATTTAGGAAGATGGAAACACTCAAATCAACATTTAACACTCAATGACAACTTAAACCTTTAAGACAAACCGACACGAGCTCTCGGCATAGTCAACATCATTATTTCATTTACAAATGTATTAAATGCACAAATATGAAGATTTGCACTACACATCTTGTACTGTCAGTTTTTACTTGACTTGTTATCAATGTACTGTATTTGCATAATACAATGTGTAAAGTGTATAAAAACGTTTGTGTCGTGATTCATGCAGAGCTGGTTTATTTAGTTCATCAGAACCCTCAATCTGAAATGTCACTTTTGCTCTTTATGTTTCTCACATGTTTGTACTGTAAGTGTATCATTTTTACTGTTGCTTTTAATAACAGAATGTGAATAAATGCAACATTTTAAATAAACTATTTCATTGTTATAAATGATCATTATTTAAGCAATTTATATTTTCAGTGAAAAGATTGTGCTAGTCTTGTTTTACAGCATTAAAGCAGCACTCAGTAGCTTCGGAAATTTTTCGCTGTATTCTCGCTTTTTGCTCGCAGGTTTCTCTCTAGAGCTCCCCCCACAGCTTCGGAATAGATATTTGACAACACTGTTGTAAAAACTCGTTGGTGATTCTCAGACACCAGAGGCTATAGATCAACGACATCAGAGCAGATGGGACATTCTTTAAAACGTCTTCTTCATTCGGGTTCGGACAGCGTGAGGGAGCGCAATAATGACAGCATTTTAGCAGATTTCTTTTGGCCGTAAAGCAATTGTTTACATCACGAGACCTGATATCACGCGAGACTTCCTGACGCGGCGGCCAGCGGCCCGCCGGCTCAAAGTTGCAAGTGCGTATTTTCCGCTCATGGGCACCAGGGGGGTGCGAAACGACCATTCAACCGGAAATAAGTAATATAACCATTCCATTGACTCTGAAGCTGTTCAGTTAAGGTAAAAAAGTTACTTAGTTCACCTTTAATATACACATAATTTTTTTGATTAGTCTTGAATTATATTTATTTTTTCTGTGTTCATTTTAATTGAGTTAAAGTGTTATTAATTTTGATTTTGTCATTATTATATATACTTTTAAATATATGCCTAGTTTTATTATTTTTTATTTATACATGGATACAGTTTTAGTACTTCAACATAAACTAAACAAAATGTTGCCTTGGCAACTAACTGAGTTTATTATTATTATATTTCAGTAAACACTTTCAACACGTCACACAACTACACACACAAAGGTTTTGGTAAGTTCATTTTAATAATTAGACAACACAATCACATGATCACGGTTCTCTGATGGTCACATGATCTGCAAAACATCAAATATTTAACATTTATAAATTATTTTTGTTGAGCTTTATATAGATTTTCTGTGATTATAATGTAAAAAGTTATAAAGGACAATTTTACCATACAATTAATGATTTGATTAGTGTAAGAAAAAATTCTTAAATTCTTAGAAACATTCAAACCCTGAAGCTTTTCTTCACATTATTACTGTTTCATATTTGACACAGTGTGTGATTTAAGACTGTAAATATGAGAGACTTTAACAGTCACTTCTGGAACAATCCAGAAACACACTTTAAAAACATATTCACATTGTGTCAACTTCAGCTTTTCTGGAGGATCTGAGAACTTGTAAAACTTTTATTGCTGAAATTATCTGCAAGTTTCAGGTATCAGAGTTTTGATTTTGTTTTCTGTTTATTTATATTTACAATAATACAATGATATCTGATCATTTTATTTTTCTGAATTAATTTTTAAAGTAATTTTACCTCTCCGATCAGCTATTCTAAAAAATCTAAATATAAGATTTTTTTTTTAAACTACATATTAATCATTTTCTAAATAGCCCACATAATTAGGCACATATTAAACCTTCAAAAAAAAAAAAAAAAAAAAAAAATTGTATTTTCTCACCTCCGGCATTTAAGACCTTTTATTAATTTCAGTGTTTTTCAGATTTAAACACCTTTTATTCTCAACCCTGTAATGGACAAAACGGACTTGTTTTAAGGAGGATTTTACAAAAACCTGGCTATAAAACAAACATCTTAATGCTCATGTGTCCCTCATAACAATTTAATAACTGCAAATGTAATATTTAGAATAGTTGGTGTGACAGGGTTGAATTCAGACTGAGGGACATCACTTTATAGTCAGGGTTTTTTTTAATAAAATATCAAATCTTACATTTTTTTGAAAAATATTTTTCACAAGAAAGTAACACAAATAAAACCTTACAAAATTGCCACAAAACAATTACACTGTGTACTTTATGTGTAAGTACAAATTCAGTGAAGTACCTCAGGGACCTGACAAAATACTTAGTAATAGAATAAAATAACATTATTTTTTGATAAAAAATATTTAAATGCAATTATTTTGTATTCATTATAATGGGCATGCCAAAGAATTGTGGAAAGCTTTTAATATTTCATTTTGGTGAACCACCACTTTAAAAAGTCTGGGGGACTGAAATATTACCGAATCCCAGGAACAGGGCCGTGCACAGACATTTTGAGGGGCAGTGGCTTAAACCAAAAAAGGGGGCACTATAAGGAGTTTGAATGAGGCAGTATCATCTTAATACAGAAAATTAAAAACAACTCTTTTATATGGGCAATAAGATTACAATTAGGATTTAGTGCAAAATCAAGTTATGTTGTTATAATTACTCTTCCAATTAAATAATTCAATGTCAATGCCAGTTTAACTGTCTGATGCTCAGTGGGCTCTCACTCTCTGAGCTGCCTCATCCTATGGAAGTAGTATAGACATTTAATTTAATATTATACACTTAAAGTATAAATTGAAATGATATACAGGTTACAACAGTTATAAAGTCACACCAGGGTAAAATGCGCATTTGACTTAATTCTCTTTTATACCACTCAATGGCACAAATTCTGCTCAGCACTTTTTTTCATAAACGCTTTTGATGATGGACTTGGAAATTTGGCTGATCATTGACTTGATCAAAGTTGATTCTGTGCTAATTTAATCTACTATTTTATATATATTTTTTAATGTTTTAGACTTATGTAGCAATTTAAATACAAAGATCTCAAGAATCTTGTTTCTGTATTTTTAAAATGAAAATTATGACAGATAGCCTATATTTATTGAACAAACATTTATTATTTAATTTATCAAAATAACTCCAAAATTGTTATAAACTTTACTAAAGTGATTGGTTTGAACAAGTATCAACTTAGACATTATTAAAAGCATATTAATTTAGCTTAAGTATTTTTATCAATACTGTGTCTTACCATGCTGGTTTTACCCCGTGTGTACCTCCTTGCCACCTCATACATTAATAAGATTTTTAAACAAACCACCTTTCTGATTTATTTTCACACAAAATCTGTTGCTCCATAAATTTTCAAACATATATTGTTCTGCAATCATACACTGGGAGTAGTGAAAATTAGAATTTTTGTTCAATCAAATTATTTAACCTGATCTAATCTAATATAAATAACACTAATAAATAAATCACGAATAAATAACATTTTCTGTTGTTTGCAGATTTTGTAGACAAAAAAACAATGCCTTCACAAAATTAGAAGAACGGAGTGAAAAAAGAGCAAAGACAAAGCCTATTCAACATGGCAAAAATTGAATCAAAGTTCTAGAAAGCCAGAGGGTAAATCATTATGTATAGAATATTTAGCAGACAGTTTTTCACACTTTAACTCCTGTAAATATATTTCCCATTATAATCAGTTGCCTTAGTTGATATAGTATCTATCTATAACATACATCATATTTATAATATTTTAATGAGACCATATTAACATTATACATAATAAAAAGGTAATATACTATATATTATCTAAATGTGTTCTAATCTAAATGAATAGTACCTTAGTATAGTAGGTTACAAGGTGGCTAACGGCACAAAACACATTTGCTTTTCTTCCAAGAACATGGATGTTGCACGAGTTGTAACTTGTTAGCACTATTTGAAGACCAGGAGCAAAACATTTTGCGACAGAAATACAAAAACATATTACCAAAATACTAATTTTGTGGATCGACTACTGTCTGTAATGTGGAATGTAATTTGTAATCTACCTGTGAATGGGACGAAATTCTATTCTGAATCTGTCGTCGAAGAGCGGGCACATGCTTGTCTATGAGTGACGCTGCGGAGCGAGCAGGAAAACACGGAACGGATTAGCGGAATCAGTGGATCTTTAGCGGAGCGATAACAGAACGTTTTTATGGGAATCTTCTGGAGGGTTAGGGAGGGGGGCGAGAGGGGCACCTCAGCTGATGAGGGCAGAAGGGCAGTGGCTCTAGCCACCGGGCCACCCCCCTGTGCACGGCCCTGCCCAGGAATGACCCATAACATGTTAACGCAGCACTGCACAAACAGAACCCGGAAAAGACTTTTGTTTTGTATTTAGATAAAAACGTCACAAAACGTCACACTACGTCATCGCAGTGCAGCGCGTAAGGAGGAGCCTCCCAAATGATTACTTTCATTTTAACTCGTGAAATAATGGCGTCGCCACTAATGCAGAGTAACAACAGATCACTTTTACTTCACTGAATCTGCGTTCATCTTTGAGCAAAAATTGAAAATGAAGCATGTCTCTATTTCTTTTCTTATTGTTGACGAGCTTACGTCTGCATGGTAAGACATTTATATCCTATATTACTATCTCTTTTCCCGGTAAAACTAACGACAAAGTTTCATAATATGCTCTATTAGCTTTATATTCGACGGATATTCATGTATTGTTTGTATTTTACTCCATCAATGTAAGACGTGTGTCTGATCTCTCTTCTGGTCAACGATATAGTTCTATAAACGAGACTGATAGTTCGCGGCCCAGCCCAGCTTCATTCAATACATGACCAACATATTGAACAAATGGTATATAACATGGTATAAAAACCTCTAAAAGTAACATGGCTTCATACTGTGAGTAAATGTTGATGCATAAACTGATCAAATGTGCATTGAATGTAGTGTAAGTCGCTTTGGATGAATAAATGTGTAAAATAAAACATGTAATTAGATTTAAGTGTAAGATTGAATTATAAAGATTAAAATGATAAATGTTCCATTGTACCTTAATGTTTTGGGGGAAAAGCAATTTTCTTACATATTATTATGGGTAATAGGCTACTCATAATATTCATGTGTTGTAAGATAACATAAGTTGAACATAAGTTGTTCAAGATCCTCCATGAGACTCGTGTATTTTTGTCTGATGAGTGAAAGTGTAAATCAATGATGTTCTTCTGTGTTAAATTATAAATCCAGACATCTACTCACAATCTTTATGATGTCTAGAAAAATATTTTCAAAGCACTATTATGCATTTATTTGACTAATGTTAATTGTTTCTTCTCCAGGTGTGTCTGGTGTTGATCCAGAAGAAGTGCCAGTGGAGAAGGGATATTCAGTCACTCTAAACACTGGTGTTCAAACAAACCAACAGGACAGAATGACATGGTATCTTAATGACATTCGTATCGCTCTAATCAGTGGAGATCTCAGTTTTATCTGTACAGATGTTCAGTGTAATGAAGTTAATGAGAGATTCAGAGGCAGACTGAAGCTGGATCATCAGACTGGATCTCTGACCATCATGAACACCACAAACACAGACTCTGGAGATTATAAACTACAGATCATCAGCAGCAGCAACAGCATCAGTGTAAAGATCTTCAGTGTTTCTGTTTATGGTGAGTCTTCATGTTTAAAAGCAAGTCTTGCACATTTAAATCACATCATTAAAGTGTTTAATAGTTTTGCAGTGACATTCAGGAGTGTTTTCTCTTTACCTGTATATTAATTCACACACAGCATAAAGATAATTTCTAAACACATTTGTTCTTAAAGTGTAATTTATAGCTTTAACTTCATATTCAGTGCATTATGATTTAAAAGTGTACTTGTTCTTCTATTGTTGGTAGTTTAACTGTTTAGTTCTGGTGAAGATGTCAGTTTCTCGTCATATCATCCACACATTTCAAAGCATCTATTATTTATTAGTCCGTGTACCTTCAGATAATTTTTCTTGGTTTGTCTTAAACAGAAAAACAAAGAAATCGTTCATTTATCACATACTCGACCCTTCTCATGAACATAAAGAAACTGCAAATCTTTTTATTTCTTTTTTTCATATTTTTGTTTGTATTTTCATCAAACTTTGTTGTAATCCGCGAAATGGACAAACAATAAAACCAAACTGGATAAACACGTTGTATTTTTCCATCTCTACACGAGCGGGAATAAAACGCCTCTTTCCGCTGATTGGTCAAGCAAAGATCAAGCCGTGATGTCATCAGTTGTTACTAGTGTGAGTCACTGTGGGTGAATAAAAGTGTTATTTAAGTGTAAGATTGAAACGGTAAAATAATAACGATGGAATTTTTTTATTCTTCCCTTGTATCTTAATGTTTTGGGAAATGGCACAATATCCTTGAGTATCATAATATTCATGGTTGTATAATGTTCATGAAGTGAATGTTCATTGTGAATCTAGACATATCTCTGTACTCACAATCTTTATGACATGTAAACAAGTAATAAAAACTCAGTGAGTGTTTTGTCATGGGATCACAACACTAAGAGATCGTAAATCTTTTCCTGGATTTTTTTTTTTAACCTTAGAATTAGACCTTCCTTAACATAATGCTGAAAACCCGAAGTCTCTAGGTGGTCTGGTTGAGGAGTAGATAGAAGTGCAAGATTGGTGCGCACAGACGCACAGAACAGAAATCATGAGTTAACAAGCGCAATTTTGTCCGGTGGAAAATTGCGCTAAAAAGCATTTTCAAAGCACTATTATGCATTTGTTTGACTAATGTGAATTGTTTCTTCTTCAGGTGTGTCTGGTGTTGATACAGACAGAGTGTCAGTGATGGAGGGAGATTCAGTCACTCTAAACACTAGTGTTCAAGCAAACCGACAAGAAAAGATTAAATGGTATTTTTATAAGACTCTCATCGCTCTAATCACTGGAGATCTCAGTATTATCTGTACAGATGTTCAGTGTAATGAAGGTAATAAAGGTAATAAAGTTAATGAAGTTACTGAGAGATTCAGAGGCAGACTGAAGCTGGATCATCAGACTGGATCTCTGACCATCATGAACATCACAAACACAGACTCTGGAGAATATACACTACTGATCATCAACGGCAGCGACAGTGAAAAGATCTTCATTGTTTCTGTTCATGGTGAGTCTTCATGTTTAAAAGCAAGTCTTGTCCATTTAAATCACATCATTAAAGTGTTTAATACTTCTGCAGTGACATTCAGGAGTGTTTTCTATATTTTTTCCTATATTTATTTGAAACACAGCATCTACACTACCAGTTTTAAGTTTTGGATCAGTACACTGTAAAACCCAACAAGTTAACTCAACTCAAACCGATTAAGGAAACTAATTGCGGCAAACCATTTAAGTTTTAAAATAAATACATATGAGTATTGTGAACTTATATATATTGAGTCATATTCACTCATAATTTAGTGTTCGTTTAGTCATTCATTTTGAGTATATGTAACTTGAATATTTTAAGTTCATTCCATTAAACTTTTAAAGTAATTTAAACCATTTAAACTAACTGGTTTGAGTTCATTTAATAAATCTAATCAAGTCATAACAACTATATAGCTACTCAAATGGTTTTAGGAAACCGATTGCGGTAAATGATTTAAGTTGATTAAACTCAAATTAATAAAGTTTTATAAGACAAAGGAAAAACATTGGTATAAAGCAGGGTTCCTCAAACTCGGTCCTGGAGGGCCACTGTCCTGCACAGTTTAGCTCCAACCCTGATCAAACACACCTAGCTGTGAGTTTCTAGAGATCCTGAAGACATTGATCAGCTTGCTCAGGTGTGTTTGATCAGGGTTGGAGCTAAACTGTGCAGGACAGTGGCCCTCCAGGACCGAGTTTGAGGAACCCTGGTATAAAGAAATGGTCAAAGAAAAGGATGCAGTTATTAATAGTATTTATTGAAAAATAATTTATTTTACAAAAGGTTCTCAGTGATGAATGTTGTGAAAGATGGTCAGTCAGTCTCCTCACTGTCCAAAATACAAAACTGCACATGACTTCTGTCTGGCGAACTGTGAATAAACAAACAAACAAAAAAAACATTAATCTTCCACTGACAAAACTGGTTTACTCACAGCATAAATGCTAGAATAGAGGTTATGCGTGACGTCACCGTCGGCTAAGTGGCAAAAAGACTGAGCGGCAGCATTTGTTTTCACTATAAAAACACACAAACACATCTAAAATGGAAAAGAGCTTTGAGATTGACAGTACAACTAGATTTGACAAGATCCAAAATGACTTACATTGCATTTCAAGGTGCACATTTTACATTCTTATCAGTTCTCAGTTCTTGCTTTCCCTGGGAAATTACCTTTTTCTTTAGTTTTTGCCATGTGAATGACAGTCACTGGAGGATAGTCAGTCAGTCTTCTTACTGAAATAGATCCAAAAATGCGCAGGACACGTTTGTCTATTTTGAACTGTGAAAAAAAAAAAAAAAAAAAAATTAATACATTTTCCACTGACAAAAATATAATTTACTCACAGCATAATAAATAGAATAGGTCAGTTTGTAGTACCTTTTTCTTTCATTTTTGCCACGTGAATGGCAGACGATGTGAAGGACAGTCAGTCAGTCTCCTCACTAGACCCTAAATTGCACGGAACACGTTTGTCT
The DNA here is from genome assembly GCA_022829085.1 of Abramis brama. Lineage (NCBI taxonomy): Eukaryota > Metazoa > Chordata > Actinopteri > Cypriniformes > Leuciscidae > Abramis > Abramis brama. The sequence goes on along the minus strand of CM040773.1, from coordinate 36,534,532 downwards.
ATGCAAATACGTGAGAAAACACAAAAATATGAATTACTCTTACACTGACAAAACTGTAGTTTACTCATCATTATAAATGAGGAAATATGTCAGCTTGTATTACCTTTTTTTTTTTTCGTATGAATGACGGTCGGTGGTTGATAGTCTCCTCACCGATATCCAAAATTGCCCAAGGGACACATTTGTCTATGACAAAATGTGAGAAAAAACACAAAATATTAATTAGTTTTCCACTGTCAAAAAATTGGTTTACGTTACTCACAGCATAATAAATAAAGGAATAAGTCAGCTTGTATTACCTATTTCTGCAGTTGTTGCCATGTGAATGACGGGCGGTGGATGGTAGTCTCAATCACTGATGATGATCCAAAATGGCTCGGGACACTTTTGTCTAAGCAAAAATGTGAGAAAACACACAGAAATTAATTAATCTTCCACTGAAAAAAATTAAGTTTACTCACAGCATTATAAATGAAGAAATAGGTCAGCTTGTATTACCTTTTTTATTTAGTTTTTGCCGGGTAAATGTCGGTCGGTGGACGATAACGTTATAGCTGCTAGTCTCCTCACAATATCCAAAATTGCGCGGGACACGTTTGTTTACGCTAAAATGAGAAAACACAAAAAATATTAATTTTCCACTTCTGTGGTTTACTCACAACATAATAAATTAAAGAGTATGTCAGCTTGTATTAACGTTACCTATTTCTTTAGTTTTTGCCGTGTGAATGACGGTTAACGTTAGCACTAGTGGAGTCAGTCAGTTTCGTCCTCACTGATAAATATCCAAATTTGCGCGGGACACGCTCTGTAAAAATGTGACAAAACGCACACACATATAAATTACTGTTCCAGTGACAAAACTGTCGTGTACTCACAGTACAACTAACTTACTGCCGCTGATTAAAAAAAAATCTCTAAGTTAGTGCTAAATGCAATGTCGCGTTGGCTTGGCGTTTCTGTGACGTGACACAAATGGCATAACTTAGTCTTATTACAGTAGTTAGTAGCCTACGTTACTTTAGCTAGTCGGTCTTCTTAAGATGAAGAGTAACGACAATACAACGTTAAACGTACAAGTGCTCTAAAGAGGACGAAGCATTTTGCCGTGCTTACCTGTTAAATCTCTCCATGGCCGCCATTCTGTTCCGACTCCGAGTTACTTCGTGTGTGAGCTGAGCTGTGGGGGATGGGCAGATTGAAATAAATACGCGGGGTTTTCCGGTGCGTGAGGGAGAACGCCGTAGAGAGACCTAAATGTAGGCTTCAAATGAAGCAGAAAATGTTAAATGTATGTATTTAAGTGTTTATTTCATCTCCTTATACAAAAGTAATTTCTTGAAAAATAAAATTTAAAAGCTAAAATAACAAATAGGTTATTCATAACTTATTCGGTTTAAGTTCTGCTTAATACATTGCAGTTTTTGAGTTAATATCACATATTTTATTAAGTTAAACTAACTTTTAAAAAAAAATAAGTTAAATGTACTCATTTAGTTTAGTAACTTTCAGTCTTAGGTTTTACAGTGTAAGATTTGTAATGTTTTTGAAAGAAATCTCTTCCGCTGTCCAAGGCTGCATTTATTTTATTAAAAAACAAATACAAAATAATAATAATAATATTGTGAAATATTATTACAGTGTAAAACATGTTGTCTTTGTGTTTTTGTTTCTATGTGTTATTTATTTCAAATTAATGCTGTTTTTTAGAACTTTCTATTCATCAAACAATCCTGAAATAAAAATGTAAATAACTGTTTTCGACATTGATAATAATATGAATGTTTTTTGAGCATCAAATCATCATATTAGAGTGATTTCTGAAGGATCATGTGACACTGAAGACTGGAGTAATGATACTGAAAATTCAGCTTCCATCACAGGAATAAATTACATTTTGAAATATATTAAAATAGAAACCCACTATTTTAAATTTTCATAACAATAATATATATTTTTTTTTTACCAAATAAATGCAGCCTTGGTGAGCAGAAGAGACTTAATATAATATATAAAATATAAATATAAAAAAATATAAAAATCTTACAAAACTATCGACTGGTAGTGTAGAAATACACATTTACTCTTAAACTGTAATTTATAGCTTTAACTTTAAATTCAGTGCTTTATGATTTAAAAACAAACTAGTTTTTCTATTGGTGGTAGTTTAACTGTTTTGTTCTGGTCAATATCATCTCTTATCACCTTTTATTATCGTCAGTTTAAATACATCTATTTTTTTTCTTCTTAGTTCACCAAGAATCCAAAGTGCAGTGGATTTGAAGTTAAAAATATGTTCATAAAATGTTTATATCAACCCAGTAAATGTTTTCATTGAGGTCTGTTTGACAAAAGAATTCTTCACATGCAAAAAAAAGTTAACTAATGTTATTAAGATGAAAAATGAATGTATAAATAGTCTTTAAATAGTGTTTTAGCTGCTAGTTCTTCTAAAACACACAAGATGGAGCCATTGACCAGTTAAATCAACATCATACAACTGATGACCAAAGTAGACACGTGTAGATGGCATGATTCTGCCATCTAGTCCTTGTCATTCTTTAATTCTTGAGGCAGGATCATGACAGACCCATGTTTTGTGTACAAGCACATGGCCATTTGTTTGGGCCATGTGCTTGTGTTGTCTCGTTCTCTTGCCCTGCCCCCTTGTTATCCTCGTTTTGTCATTATTGCTTTACCTGTGTCACCTGTTGTTATCATTAGTCTCCTATTTAATCCCCTTGTGTTTGCTGTCTTGTGCTGGTTCATTGTTACATGTTATCTGTTAGCATTCATTGTGAGACTTTGTTCATCTCTGTGAGTACCCTGTCAAGAGTGTCTTTAAGATAGTGATGGCCAGATCGAGGCCTCGTGAAGCAATGAAACAGTTGAACCAAATGTGCCATATTGTTTCGAGGCTTCGAATCAATCCGACACCCGTCTCAACGGTGACACCTAGTGGTCACTTGCAGGTGTTGATCTGAAACAACCTTGACGAGCCATTAAAAAAAATGTGTTGTTATTTTTAGGGGTTCAAGCACGAAGTGCTGAAACCCTATTGTAATTGTGCTGATTTTTATTATTAGGGGTTCAAGCACGAAGTGCTGAAACCCTATTGTAATTGTGCTGATTTTTATTAGGGGTTCAATCACGAAGTGCTGAAACCCTATTGTAATTGCTCTGATTTTTAGGGGTTCAAGCACGAAGTGCTGAAACCCTATTGTAATTGCTCTGATTTTTAGGGGTTCAAGCACGAAGTGCTGAAACCCTATTGTAATTGTGCTGATTTTTATTATTAGGGGTTCAAGCACGAAGTGCTGAACACCTATTGTAATTGTACTGATTTTTATTATTTAGGGGTTCAAGCACGAAGTGCTGAAACCCTATTGTAATTGTCCTGATTTTTATTATTATTATTCTCCTGTAAAACGCATCGTGCAGCCCAAACCGTAAGTGCTGGAGACTTGAAACTTTGCCAGATGGTAGTACAAAAATCGAGGAGAAGTTATCAAATTATGACCCCGATTGGCCAATAGGTGGCGTTATAGTAAGCAAAAGTACGAAATCGCTAATTACTCCTAGACGGTTTGTCGTAGACTCAAGTGTCTTATATCACTGTAATCCTTGGCTCAAGACGGGCAAAACGTATATCTCCGATTTCATTTCCGGTGTGCAAATTTTTCCGCCATTTTGAATTTTGTCAAAAACCTACTTTTGCAAAGTAGTCTGTGGTTTTTCGCCCGATCGGAACCAAACAAGTGCAGAAATGTTCTTTAGAGTCTGATTATTAATAATTATCGAAAAAAAAAGTGGAAATTTCCATTCACGGTTGCTAGCAGACGCAAAATTAACGTTGTGGGAGGAGCCTGTTTTACTAAAATGGCTATAACTCGAGAAGTAAATTAGCTGCCTTCACCAATCTAGATACACATGTGTAGGAGGTCAGTCTGGGGTCACACTAAAAAAATCGCGTCGATTGGCCACATGGTGGCGCTATAACATGAAAGAAACATATAAACACTGGACTTTTTGTCCGAATGACTTGAAATTTGGTATGCAGTGTCTTTGTCCAAGCTGCCATGTATGTCTATGAGGACATTGGCGTATCTCAAAAAACATGGCCGCCATCAGCCAATGAAGTTTGACCACCTATTAGACAAGGTTAATGGAGTCCGATCGGAACAAAACTCAGTAGGCATGTTTGGCTCAAGGCCATAGAGGTCTGTAAAAATTTTGAAAGAAATCGGACACTAGTTGGCGCTAACGAGTTTTAAGGCTCTGTAATCACGTGGTGTTACAAATTTCATCAGAAAATGCATATCATTTGATAGATCTCCTCATGCTGAACAACTTTGCCTCTAGAACCATTGCTGTCAATCAAACCGTTCATTAAATATTTGCGAACATGTTAAAAACCTACTTTTGCGAACTAGTCCCTGGTTTTTCGCCCAATCGGAACCAGACCAGTCTAGGACAATTCTCTGGACTCTCTAGATCAATAATTATCGAAAAAAAGTTGAACTTTTGCATTTGCCTGGCTGTAACAGGGTCATTTAGGAAAGGGGAGGGACAAAAAAACACTCAAAAGCCTATAAATCCTAAACGAAAACTCAGAACTTCACAATAATTGGTGAGCATATGTAACATAACATCATTAACAAGCATGCAAAATGTCATGAAGATTGGACTATAGGTGGCGCTATAACTGTTAAAAAGCTTTGAAAACCATATATTTCCTATGGTAAATTGCTTTGACCAAGTGTCCCAAAAGCCTATATCTTTTAAATGAATGCTATATTCTTAAAAACAAGTCAGAACATGAAATTACTCTTAATAAGCATGAAAAATTTCAGACAGATCAGACAAAATTTGCCTCTATAACAGTTAAAAAGGTGAAAATGATATAACGTCATATTAAGCCAATAAGTGGTATTTTACTGCCCCCTGCTGTCATTTCATCATACTGCTGCCTAATATTGTTATATAATTCATATTTAGACTTTATAAAATCATTATTTTAGCATTTACAATGACATTTTGTCAAAACTCATCTATTGGAGTATTGTGTCACAATTGTGATTGACAATTGTGTCACTGAGATATAGAAATGGAAAACGAAAGTAAAACGGGCATTTAAGCCACGCCCCCGAATACAAATTCACTCATAACTCGAAAACGGAAAGTCGTTGCGCGCTCAAATTTTGATGGTAAGGTCCTCTCCAGGCTCTTGATCGAAACGTGTCGTCACGGGCCTCGGGAGCGCGACCCCCGACTTTGAACAGCCGTAACTCCTGACCCAGACCACCCCGAACCTTGTGTGAGAGCTCGTTGGAAAGGGCCCGTCGTTGGCTAGCTTTGAACAGTCATAAGTCCCGGCCCTAATCGCCCAAAAACAAAGTGATGGTGTCATTCAACAGGGCTCCTCGAGCACTATCTATGCTCTGAGTTTCAGAATATTTCGCGTTCTGGTTCCCGAGATATAAGTGAAAAACCAAATTCCCATTCATTCACTCATTCATTCAAACACTTCAATTGTAAAATGCAAGCTATAATACCACTTTTGTCCACTTGAGGGAGCAGTAGGATTACACATTACGTTTTCATTAGCTTTCAGTATTGGGAAACAAACAAATGCTTTAAACAGCAATCTTTTTTATTATAATTGGACTGTAGCTATCGATTATTTTAGTAATCGAGTATTCTATTCAAGTAATCGGATAAAAAAATTGTGGTAAAAAATAGATTCAAGTTAACAACAGCCTTTAAAATTACTTAAAATACAAATATATAATAACAAGCCACAATAATTGGTTCAAGTAAAGTATCAAAGTAAGTAATTATATTGGTTTTACTGAAGAACACTGTTAAAATATACCCATGTAAAATAAATTATATAAACTAATATAAACATAACTTATGTACATAAATAACAAATGCCTGCAGAGGGCGCCAGCGGCCTGGTTGTTGTTACACTAAGCCTGGCATTATCAAATCCTTGTTTAATATTGTCCAAACAATTAATTCAAATGTCAACTTAACCTTTAATATTTGGCCACTTCTGTACGATAGAAATGCTACAGTCACTGTAATTTCTTGAACGAGAACATGTGCACATCAAAACACGCAAACTCAGAGCAAGAGTTTAAACTTATATTTTGAAATCGCAATGTTTAAACTTTTATTTTGAAATTGCGATGAACAGCAGTTTGAGAAACCCAGATGTGCTCCACAAATGATAACAGTGCAACTATGAAACACAAACTGCGTCCGACTTGCGTTCCCATATTTGCACGTCATTGGAAACCTAAACAAACAGCACTGCAGAGACTGAGTTTGCTTGGAGCAGCGTTTACTGTGGACGGAGCTGAGGTAATTTTAACATGTAGGCTAATCTGCACTCATGTAATTGAAGCGTCTTCTCTGTGAAAAAAACAAACAAACAAAAAACAGAGGATATATTTATTTAACTGAATCACAGCCTTTGTGATTTCACAATGGCACTATGCTAAATTATGACTGTACATGGTGGGCTCCAGACTGCGACCAATTGGTCGCATTTTGCGACCATTTTTCCTGCCGGTGCGACCAAATATTTATTTAGGTCGCGCTGGCGCGACCACAACGTTGCCGAGCAGCGAATCCAAACAAAATGAAAGCGGAACGAAAATGCGCTAACTTACTCCTTTATGCTTCACAGACCGTTTATTAGTTTGAATCAATAATAGACAGCGCAGCCCATAGATATAATATATAAACGCGTTTATATATGATATCTATGGCGCAGCCTATGAGCGCAGCAGCCCGAACTTGCCAGTCGCGGGCCGATCTCGATCACGCGACACTGTTACTAGGAGATCCAGACTCTGGAGATCCAGTGAAGAAATCCATTGAATTCGCCTCAGAATTAATAACATAATCAGATATCAGATCAAACAGCGCTGATGTGGAAACCAGGAGAAACACTGGGCTTTCAGACCACAAATCAGCGACATTCACCATGGATTTAATGTAGTAACTGTAACCATAATGTGACAGAAATAGTCAAACGCTTACAAGTACTAACTGTTAGGCTACTCATCTTTTTCCAGCACTTCAAAACTATCATATAGAAATGTTATTTTTAATGTGATGACCAACACATTTTTTTTGTTCATCCTTCAAAAATGGTCTTATTTAAACTCTTATTTATACACTTATTTAAAAATAATAAAATAAATAAATTACCATTGTAAACAGTAGGATGCTTATTGGCTATTTTCACTCCCTAATATAATTTATTTCACTCGGTTTGCTTTTTAATTAATATTAAGACATTATGAATGATAATAATTAAAGTTAATTTCATCTACACCCTAAACTAAGCTTAGTGCTTTATTGTCAGCCCCAGTGCTACCAGATATTTTTTTGTAAAACTCAGTGTCTGCGGTGCCGCTGCCCTCAGATGTTAGTCTGGTGCCTGTGAACTTAGAATAAAACTGCACATTGTAATATCTGTACATTAAGTCTATTTATTATTAAATAATAAATAAATAATTTGTCAGTAGTTATTTTGGGGGAAATTTGAATAATTGCATTGCAAGTTGATTTAAGGTGTGCCCCTAAATTTTCAGTCAGGGGCTACAGCGCTCCTAGTAAAAAAAGTTAGTCTGGAGCCCTGTTTAAATATCGCGTTGTCCTAGAAAACTGTAATTCTGCGGTTGTTGGATTCTCATCTGTGGAATGCACCACTTTCAGTATTTTGCCAATTACTCGAGGGGTAAATTGCAATCAAGGATTTTTTTAAATCGAGTACTTGACTATAATCGAGGAATCTTTACAGCCCTATACTGGTAACATAGTTTTATATTATTAGATCACAAAGAAATGCCTATTTTTATACAATTAAATATATTTTCTCAATAACATATCCAAAAAACATATTTGTGTGTGTGTGTGTAAGCATGCATTATTGAGTTAACATGGAAAGACTGGTTTGATTTAGTGCAGAAAACTGGTGCAAATCATGAAGTTTAAAGTGAAAGTGAGCCAATAAGTGGTCTTCTACTGGCTTCTGCTGGCCATTCTACTTATTAATGAAGTCTTTTCACATGTGCTTTTGGATTCATTCATATTTAGAGTAGACACAAAAAAAATCACTTGTATAACAATAACTATTATAACACAATCATATTTTGTCAGTGTTTATCACTTCATTTGCACTGACACTTCACATAATTGCTAGTAATGTGGTAAATCATGGTAAATCACGCTAGAAACATGGTAAGTCATAGTAAATAATAGTAGAATGTGGTGTATCAAGGTAAATCATGTAAGAATCCTAGTAAATCATTCTAGAACGTGGTATATCATGCTAGAACATGGTAAATCATGGTAAACTATGCTAGAACAGGGTAAATCATGGTAAACCATCATAAATCATGATGAACTATGGTAAATCATTTTAGAATGTGGTATATCATGGTAAATCATGCTAGAACATGATCTTTTCCATCTATGATGTCAGTGGTTACATGCTTGCTAAATAAAACTTAATAACTTTTTATGCTTTTGTGCTTTAAGGCCTTAAAGGCCTTAATTGCTTGAACCCCGATAAATGCTGCTTGCAGCTTTAATTATTATTATTATTATTCCGCCGTAAAACGCATCGTGCAGCCCAAACCGTAAGAGCTGGAACTTTGAAACTTTGACAGATGGTAGTACAAAAATCGAGGAAAGGTTCAGAGATTATGACCCCGATTGGCCCATAGGTGGCGCTATAATAACCAAAAGCGCGAAACTGCTCATAACTCCTAGACCGTATGTCGTAGACTCAAGTGTCTTATATCATTGGAAAGCTGGACGCCTGACGAACAAAACGTATATCTCCGATTTCATTTCCGCCATGATAGATTTTCCGCCATTTTGAATTTTGTCAAAAATCTACTTTTGCGAACTAGTCCCTGGTTTTTTGCCCGATTGGAACCAAACTAGTGCAGAAATGTTCTCTGGAGACTGAATATCAATAATTATCGAAAAAAAGTGGAAATTTCGATTCACGGTCGTTAAGGGGCGCCAAAACGTACGTTGTAGGAGGAGCCTATTTTACTAAAATGGCTATAACTCCCGATGTAAATGAGGTATCTTCACCAAACTTGGTACAGATGTGTATGAGCTTACTCTGGGGTCACAGTAAAAAAATCGCGACGATTGGCCTCATGGTGGCGCTATAAAATGAAAAAAACATAAAACAGGCTATAACCACCTGACCGTTAGTCCGATTGACTTGAAAATTGGTATGCAGTGTCTTGGTCCAAGGTGCCATGTATGTCTATGAGGACATTGGCGTATCTCAAAAAACATGGCCGCCATCGGCCAACGAAGTTTGAGCACCTATTAGACAAGGTTAACGGAGGCCGATCGGAACGAAACTCAATGGGCATGTTCGGCTCATGGCCCTAAAGGTCTGTAAGAATTTTGAAAGAAATCGGCCACTAGTTGGCGCTAACGAGTTTTACGGCTCGGTAATCACGTGGTGTTACAAATATCCACACAATATGCATATCATTTGATAGATCTCCTCATCCTGAACAACTTTGCCTCAAGAACCATTGCTATCAATCAAACTGTTCATTAATTATTCATTAATATGTTAAAAACCTACTTTTGCGAACTAGTCCTAGGTTTTTTGCCCGATCGGAACCAGACCAGTCTAGGACAATTCTCTGGACTCTCTAGATCAATAATTATCAAAAAAAAGTTGAACTTTTGCATTTGGATGGCTGTAATAGGGTAATTTATAAAATGGGCGTGTCAAAATACATTAAAAAGCCTATAAATCCTAAATAAAAACTCAGAACTTCACAAAAATTGGTCAGCATATGTGACATAACATCATTAACAAGCATGAAAAATTCTATGGAGATCGGACGATAGGTGGCGCTATAACTGTTAAAAAGCTTTAAAATCATATATTTCCTATGGTAAACTGCCTGTATTGGCTGTAAATGGTCTTTTCCATCTCTGATCATATAATTTTCATATCATAATGTTCAAAACTAGTGCAATACAATTCTCTGGACTCACTAGATCAATAATTGTCAGAAAAAGTTGAACTACTTCATTTGGATAGCTATAATAGGTTCACTTCAAAATCTGGCCTTTACCAAGTGTCCCCGAAAGCCTATATCTCTTTAATCAATGCTCAGACCTTCTTAAAAACAAGTCAGAACGTGTGAAATATCACCCTGAACAAGCATGAAAATTTTCAGACAGATCGGACAAAATTTGCCTCTATAACAGTTAAAAAGGTGAAAATGATATGAATTAATGGCATGTTAAGCCAATAAGTGGTATTTTACTGCCCCCTGCTGTTTAAAATAGTCATTTTCTCATATTTGTATTGGTATCAGCCATGGTAAATCATGATAAATGATGGTGTGTGTGTGTGTGTGTGTGTGTGTGTGTGGTACAAATATAACAAAGGTTTTATTTTCCAACATGAAAACAAACATAACAGAGTGCTAGTGCACAAACAATAACCGACAATGATAATGGATGAGAGGGGAACTTAAATACACAGATCAAGACAAGGACAACAGGTGACGGTTATGATGATGAGGAGCAGGTGATGATGAGGAGGGTGATGAGGAGCAGGTGCAGGTGATGACGACAGATGGTGAATGTGATGAAGACAGAAGGTGAATGTGATGAAGGTGAATGTGACACCAATATCACTGAAACATTTGTGTGTGTGTGTGTGTGTGTGTGTGTGTGTGTGTGTGTGTGTAGCATTATTGTGTGTAGCATATGTAGCAAGTATGCATTATTGAGTTAACATGGAAAAACTGGTTTGCTTTAGTGCAGAAAAATGGTCAAAATCATGAGGTTTAAAGTGAAAGTGAGCCAATAAGTGGTCTTCTACTGCCCTCTGCTGGCCATTCTACTTATTAAATTTTTCCACATGTGCTTGCATTTATACTTGAATACACACTAAAAATCACTTATATAGCAATAACTATTATAACACAATCATATTTTGTCAGTGTTAATCACTTTATTTGCACTGACACTTCAAATAATTGCTAGTAATGTGGTAAATCATGGTAAATCATGGTTAACTATGCTGTGTGTGTGTGTGTGTGTGTGTGTGTGTGTGTGTGTGTGTGTGTGTGTGTGTGTGTGTGTGTGTAAGCATGCATTGAGTTAACATGGATAAACTGGTTTGCTTTAGTGCAGAAAACTGGTTTAAAGTGAAAGTGAGCCAATAAGTGGTCTTCTACTGCCCTCTGCTGGCCATTCTACTTATTAATGAAATATTTCAACATGTGCTTGCATTCATACTTGAATACACACTAAAAAAATCACTTATATAGCAATAACTATTATAACACAATCATATTTTGTCAGTGTTAATCACTTTATTTGCACTGACACTTCAAATAATTGCTAGTAATGTGATAAATCAGGCTAGAAACATGGTAAATCAAAGTAAATAATACTAGATTGTCGTTTATCTCCTGGTAAATAATACTAGAACGTGGTATATCATGGTAAATCATGGTTAACTATGCTGTGTGTGTATGTGTGTGTGTGTGTGTGTGTGTGTGTGTGTGTGTAAGCATGCATTGAGTTAACATGGAAAAACTGGTTTGCTTTAGTGCAGAAAACTGGTTTAAAGTGAAAGTGAGCCAATAAGTGGTCTTCTAGTGCCCTCTGCTGGCCATTCTACTTAATAATGAAATATTTTACATGTGCTTTTGCATTCATACTTGGACACACACTAAAAATCACGTATATAACTAACTATTATAACACAATAATATTTTGTCAGTGTTCATCACCTCATTTGCACTGACACTTCACATAATTGCTAGTAATGTGGTTAATCATGCTAGAAACATTGTAAATCATAGTAAATAATACTGAAATGAGGTGTATCAAGGTAAATCATGCTAGAATCCTAATAAATCATTCTGGAACATGGTATATGATAGTAAATCATGCTAGAATCATATTAAATAATTCTAGAATGTGGCAAATCGTTGTGGGAGGAGCCTATTTTACTCAAATGGCTATAACTCAAGAAGTAAATGAGATATCTTCACCAAACTCAGTACACATGTGTATGGGTTCAATTTGAGGTCACAGTAAACAATTTTATGGAGATCGGACCATAGGTGGCGCTATAACTGTTAAAAAGCTTTAAAACCATATATATCCCATGGCAAATTGCCTGTATTGGCTGTAAATGGTCTTTTCCATCTATTATGTCAGTGGTTACATGCTTGCTAAATAAATCTTAATAACTTTTGATGCTTTTGTGCTTAAATGCCTTAAAGGCCTTAACTGCTTGAACCCCGATAAATGCTGCTTGCAGCTTTAATTATTATTGTATTTTTCTAATATGTGAAGCTTGTAACCTATAGGCTCCTCACTCGGCATAATGTTATTTTGGTCCTGCAAAATGAATATTAATAAAAGAAATCAAGCCACAATGTCTCACTTTTTTAGAGATTTTTATTAAAAAATATTATTTTCTCTGCTGTGGAAGGACTTAGCCTACTTCTTTTTTTACAGATAATTTCTCCAGCCTTTGAAAAAATCATCTCACAACACAAGGGACACTTGTTGCTGGCATGCAAAGATATATATATATATATTGTTTTTGGTGATTTTCCTTTTATTGTGACAGGACAGAGAGATGACAAAAAAACGAGGCGGGAGAGGTCCTAGAGCCGGGACTCGTACTCGGGACGCCCGAGTGCGGTGCTACGTGTCGGCGCACTGACCACGAGGCCATTGGCGCCGACTGCAAAGATTTTTTTAGCTAGGACATAGCCTACAAATGAGGAAAGATTACTGCTATCTCTTTCCAGTTTCATTTAAATTCCAGTTACATTTAAATGTAAGCCTAAATAGCCTATAGGCTAACTAATCAAATCGCACTATGTCACTATATCACCAAAAATCTCAAAATCAAACTCCTCTCACAAAAACCCACGAGGTCAATATGCGTTGATTTCACTTTTATACAGATGTGCGACTGTGTGGTCTGTTCCCGACCGTTCCAATCAAACGCTGATTCGGCGGACCACACCTGATGAAACACTTCGAGGCTTCGTTTGGCCATAGTCACGTGACATGGGTGTTTTGAATCACGCTTCGGATCAGTGTTTCGAAACATCTGCGCTTCGGGATCTCGCAAAGCTTCGGAACGACTGTTTCGCGTCAGCCATCCTTACTTTAAGAGACAGTTCTGTTTCTGTATTTGCTATTTGTTTGTAGTCAAGTTATGTCAAGTCATAGTCTAGTTTAGTCACTCGTTGTCCTGTCTTGTCTTGTTTTGCCCCCTCGTGGGCTTTGTTTTCCCCATTATTGTCATCAATAAACCTTGTGTGTAGTGCATTCTGTCTGCGCTTGGGTTCATCTCTGCATCCTCATAACAGTAGAAATAAATATCAGACAAAACTATTGTTGAAGTTGATTTATAAGTTACTTTGACAACAAACAATGACTGTCTGCCTTTAGCTCTTCCAGATCCAGGTCCAGGAATATATGCAGCTGTCGCTGTTCCTGTTATTCTTCTGATTGTTGCTGTGATTTACTGTTACAAGTGCAGAGCAAGAAGGAACGGCGAGTGTAACATACAAATGATTTAATAAGATTGAAATATGAGATTTAAAAATCTCTTTAAAAGATGTGACAATTTTCAATGTTTTACTCTAATTAAAGTAAAGTGTTTAATAGAGTTTGTTGTTTTTCCTCCAAAAGCTAACAGGATGGACGGAGCGTGATAATCAGGTGAGAAACTACATCAACTGAATCTGTCTGACTGCAAAGCGCTGATTAAATGTTTGTCTGTGATTTACATTTTATATTATTATATACTTAGAGTAATTTTATTTAAATAATATTTCAAGCATTTAAAGGCAGGGTAGGTAGGATTTTTTTTTAAAAAAAAAAAAAAAACATTCCAAATTTGTTTAAACTGTCTTTATATACCAATACATAATTAAATTGTAAGTACTCTGAAAAAGAGAGTATAAAAATCGAGTGACTGTAGACCTCTCACGACTGTTGTAAACACAGCTCATTATTTCCATTCACTCCACCCCCTCCCTTCTGGGCTCCTTCCAAAGCCACGTCCCCAAAACACATGAACGCGCGACGCCAAACGCTCAGGCTCAGCTGGAAGACGCATTTATTATTTACCTGAGACGAGTGGAGAGGAAGGAGCGCAGTGCATGCAGTGACATGTCAGAATCACATGTAATAAAATACCTAACTTTATCACTATGAATATAAACAAATAAGATTTCTTTTAGTACTCACTATCAAGCTAGCATATCATACTGGTAAAGTTTAAAATATATTTTGTTTGATTCGGTAACGAGCTATATTTAGGCTATAGGTAACGAGCTATATTTATAAGGCAAAGCTAGGTTGCATAGATACACGTTTTTCCATTACCATCAGTTACACTGTGATGAAGGTGAATTTCGTGTAAGATTCATAACATATACAGTGTTTTGCATGTAAGAGTTTCCATGCTGAAAACATTGTTGACTCTGATGAGGACTAACGTTACACTCCGGTGACAAGTACCGCATCGTCGGTTAGAGGACAGGTCCACTCCGGGGTCGAGGGCGAAGCAGAGGAGGTCATTCAAGAGTGCGGGCAGGGTCCGAGGAAGTAGTTTAGCAAAGTAGCAAAGCTGGCATTGGTAGATTTTGCTGCATTTTCTCAGCCATTGTGCCGCAAACTCCTGCTTACTCGGTGTAGTGAGCTGAATATTTCCGGGAACGGTGACATGTGATGAGTGCATGCAGGGCAGCGCACGCAGTGGGGCTCGGGCACGAGACATGAAGGCATCTGATTGGTTCTTTACACTCGGACCGAGTGGCAGTGATTGGTCAGAGTTTTTACTGTCCTGCAGCTGCTACAGAGGTCTGATTGTTTTCATTCCTTTTTCTGAACACATAATGTATTGACTACTATCAGGATGGAAGGACCATTTCACCCATTATAAAAAAAAAAGTGTTTCTGAACAGGATTACCTACCCTAGCTTTAAATGTGCAGGTCGTTTAGGAAACATGAATTATTCTAATAAATGTGAAGAGAAACATCCTACATTTTAAGATTTTTTTTATTTTATTTTTTTTATTTTTTTTTTGTAATTCCAAGCCTTTGTGTAACTCAAATATCAATCCGGTTTATTTCTTTTTCTTTCTGTTTATCTGTGTTTTTTTATAAACAGGAAAGTGGAGCTGAAGACTCGTCCCCTGATCAGAGAGACACTTTTCTGATGAAGAATCTCAGTGACTAGAACCGTAATCAGACTGAGGCTGAGGCGGCCAATGAGACGCCCACATAACACTATTGTTTTGATACTTTCATTAATAGAGAACTTGAAGAGAAGAAACTCACATCGCTCACAGAGAAAGAGTGTCACGATACCAAGATTTCTTTAGTTGGCACCAATACTAGAGACATTTCACCTTGACACTAATTCAAAATAGTTTGTTTATTAGTTATTTAAACAATAAGCCTTTAAAATATTTGAAAATATGCAAACATTGCTTTAGAAAAGGCAAACGGTTAATTAGTAAGAAACAAAGGAGAACATTACCATTACCTCCAATAGTACAAAGAGCGCTTGAGGATTTTTATGGTATTTAAATGTTTATTAAAGCTGCTAAATGGACTCGGACAGAAACAGTCGGGTGATAGACAGACAAAGAGTGATTTCTCCGTTTCTCTGTAATCTAAAGACCCCCTGAAATCATAATTGAGTTTTTTAGCTTTCATTATGAATATGTTAGCCTTAAAGGGTAAGTTCGGTATTTTACACTTAAAGCCCTGTTTCCAGATCGTTTCTGATCAAATAGAACGGTTAAGATAAAAATTGGCTGCTGTCCCGAAAATTTTAGGTTTCTTTCGCTCCCCCCCCCCCCCCCCCCCCACCTTCAGAATGGGTGTAGGCTATAGGTGCACTCGAACATATCCTTCCTAAAACGCATTAAACTTTCGTTTACAAAGACGAGTGGTCAGGGGTGTTCACTGATATGCTCACACAAAAATCGCTGCAAAAGATGCTTTCCAACAGGTGTTTTACCATTCGTTGTAAAACTGTGGATCTATTTTTCCAAACGTCTCACACCCGTAGATTCTTCCGTTGAGAGCTTGAATAATAGACACTCCAGCCCAGTTGGTGGCGATAATGCACCTTTGCCAATTGCAAGCAAACCACTGGCATTTCATTGAATACACAGAAGAAGCAGAAGAAGATGCGGCGGAGTAATACCGTACCTCACACAGCTCTTTCAATACAAGTCAATGGAGTTGGACAAAAACTACGATAAAACCTGTTGGAAAGCATCTTTTGCAGCGATTTTTGTGTGAGCATATCAGTGAACACCCCTGACCACTCGGTGAGTTTCACGTCTTTGTAAATGAAAGATTAATGCATTTTAGGAAGGATATGTTCGAGTGCACCTATACACCCATTCTGTAGCTGGGGGGAAAGCGAAAGAAACCTAAAATTCTCGGGACAGCAGCATGTGTCAATTTTTATCATAACCGTTCTATTTCATCAGAAACGATCTGTAAACATTGCTTTAAGTGTAAAATACCGATCTTACCCTTTAAGGTTATGAATAAGTTAATGCGCTCCAGAAGAATGGCAAAATTTGCATTTAGGAGATAGAAGCTTCCCAAACTTACAGTCTCTCACTTCTGCTAAAATGGATCACGGGTTTTTATGACATCACCTCGGACTTTAGCTTATCATCACATCTTATGTCCAATCAAATGCTCTCTAGAATCTAAAGCTCCGCCCCCTATGCTATAAACACCACCTGGCCATCGTTGACACGTATGTGTTGGAGATGTGTGTTCACTTACTCAAACGCTCAAGTTTTATTTAGTTTTGTATTCTGTTTTTCAACTGAACGGTAATTAAGAATGAAATGGCTACAGTTTAGAGATCCTGTTTCTTAGTGGAAGTTACGTCAACTCATCAAACAAACCTGCGTGTTCCAAGGCCCTTCAGTGGGACTTTAATAACATCAGCATTTACACTGCAAGACCTGGGCTGCGTTTCCCAAAAGCATCGTAAGCCTAAGTTGATCGTAAAAACGATCGTACGACTGATCTTAATATTACGGTCTGTTTCCCAAAAGCATCGTAGCTTAAGTAGCACTTGAAAATCTTCGTAGATCTACGGGTGCTCTGGAGTAATCGTACATCCTCAAGTTCATCGTAAGAAGACAGATTTATGAGGACACCTGCAGGACAACCGGCAGATTACACCTTTAACTTTATTCAAATGTATGTGATTATAATATAAGGTTTTGATTGTACTTTATTGTACACTTTATTACTCTTTTTTGTTGTTGGTTAAATTAATGTATAAATTAAATAATTAAAAAGGTCAGAAAACAAAAAAAAAAAAATTGAAATAATGTAATTTAATAATTTTAATCAAAATGAAATGAATGAACAAAAAATAAATAAAACAAATCCTTTAAATCTGTTAAAAATTACATCTTTTTTTTTTTTTACGTTTTTTTTTTTTCAGCCATTTTGTCAGTGCCTCCACCTGTAGGTGCTTTATATAGACTTGTCTTGATTGCTAATCCATAACAGATGACAATTATTAGGTTAAACGTTCAGAATACGATTCCATATAAGGTTATGTTTCAGAACTTCGCGAATGGACAGCGACTCTTAAGTAGCACGTAGAGCGCGTTCTCGCGCGTTCATGTTAAGTTCATTTTTGGGAAACGCTTTTGGAATTGCTGCGAGCGTTCGTAATCTTGCACGTAGAAAGCGCTTAAGAGCTAAGATACATCGTTATCGGGAAACCCGGCCCTGGATGTTTTTTTTGTTTTTTTTTTTCTGCTTATATTCATTTATAACTGGTAATGTTATACTTACAATTTTAGTATTAGCATCTTGACAACACTACAGAGGAACATCTGAAGAAAACACCAGTATGACGTTATTTCTAACATTGATGTTACACTAAACTGGTGTTTTCAGCAGAAAATGTTCAAGTGAAGCACTTTGTTTGCGGTGTCGTATCTTTGTGGTTAAAGTGTAAAAGGTTCAAATCCTGCAAGGGTTGATCCATGAAATATCACCATTGTGTCCTTGATCAAACTCTGAATCTCAGGAACTGAACCTGTAAAACTGCACTGAAAGACACTGGAGAAAAGCAACAAAATGCCTAATATGAGTTTATGTAATGTATTTTTTTGCATGAGCCTTCTACTAGTATTGAGCATATTTCACAGATAACTGTACTGGTAAAACAACAATATGCATTTTGTATCATAAAGCACGTTTTTGTCTTTGTTAAATGTGCAAAATGTTAATTGCTTTTATTTTTTTTTATTTTTTTTTTAACAAATGTCTTGAAACATGTTTTATGAAGCATTTGAGATGGCATGCTGATCTTTTTTTGTTAACGTTAATTATTCATTATTCATATCATCTCTTGGTTATAAATGTTTTCTCCATTTCATGTCTCTTTTAGTTCTATTCTTAAAGAAGGTTTTGCTGTGCTGTGATTGTCCACTGTTGATATGTAATTATTTTTGTATTTATGTATTTATGCCGGCAGGATTTAGAAGTGCAAGTGGTCATCATCGTGTCTGTTGTTATAAATGTTTTCAGAAAAGTCATTTCAGTGTCATAGCTGAAGTATAATATGCCAAACTGCTCACAAAAGCCTAACTTTGCATCCGTCAAGGAAAACGTGCTTTGAAGCACATATAAACTATATTATTTTCTGGAAAATAGAAAAGAAATTGACATGTGTGTATGTTCATGTGATAAGTGCAATTAAAACAGACCTGATTCACTTATAACGGCTGAAGTCTTTTATTATAATCTTTTGGTTTTTTAAAAACCTAACTTTCTGATGCTGGTATGCAAAATTTAGGCAGTACGTTTGTAAAAAATAGTAATGATTTAGCTGTAAACTTGAGAAAATCTTGCAGTGGGTCAAAAATAACATTTTAATAAACATTTTATTTTAATAATAATTTAAAAATGTTAATTAGCAGTATCTAAAGAAGAATGAGCTAATGGTAATTTAATAACATTTATAACTTACGGTTTACAAGGTTAAAGCTGCAGTCCGAAACTTTTTTGTGTTCAAAATGTATATAATGATATATCATTTAATCGAGTACATCATGAATGCATTTCCCAAACTGTGTTTTTGAGACTGTTTTTTAAGAAAAAAATACTCAGGAAAGGTGTTGACTTATGAATTGGCACATGCTTTGTCTTAAATCATATCAAAAGCACCACATAGACATATAAACAACATTAAAAGCTTGATTTCTATCCCAGGGGACTTTAACTCTTTCCTCGCCACTGACGCCCAGACTGGCTCCACCGTCTCTCATAGGCAGACATGACAGAAAACATGTTCGTATTTGCTGTAGGAAGGAGCATGTCATTAAAAAAAAACTGTTTAACTTTTTTAAGTATATTAAATCAAGATCTCTGTTTCGTGAGTGAATCTTTAGAACTGGTTCTTTTAAAACAACTGGTTCACAATAAATAACATTCATTTGGTGAATTCGACTGATCTAGAAGATTAAACTTGCAGTATCTAACAACAACTCAGTGATTTTTGATAGTAGAAGCTTAACTCCTTCAGATGGATTTGGTAATACTCGACTCATTACTAGTGGGTTACCATGATCTTCACTTTAGAATTAATTATATATTATGCATTATTCATGTTAATTATGAACCTGCATAAAGTAGTTCTTAGTAGTCCCTTGGGAGGAATGGAAAAAAAATATAGTTATTGATTAGATAATAGTGAACTACCTCATTCAACTTGGCGATATTACTTACTAATTCATTAATTATTAATAGTAAAATTCATTATAAGTAAATTCGTTATTAGTGTTAATAGTGCATTACTCATTAATGACTGAACAGTCTTATAAAGTGTTACTGTTGATTTCACTGTTAGCTGTAGTCAGACTGTGATGTTCATAAATAGCAGGAGAGGAAGAATCCCTTCAAACTATATTCATAAATGATCACTCTGTCTTTGTCCAGCCAACAAATCAAAACGTTTCTAAGGAAATCAAACCGCAGCCGGTTTCATTCTGACTGAGAAGAAGAGGAACAAATACACTATATTTTACCATGAAGAAAATGTATACAATTTTCCAATATCCAACATTATCAGTATTAAAGGTGGTATCAGTGATTTCAGGCCCAATTTTTTTTTTATCACATTCATCTAATCTTTCCTAACGATCCGCTAGCTGCCCGCCACACTGTAAAAAAAAATCCCGTAAAAAAACGGTAAATCTCTGGCAGCAAAGTTTCCAGACGGGTTCTGTTAAATTACAGCAAATAACCATTTCACAAAATTACAGGCAAAAACCGTAAAAATACAGAATTGACTTTACAGTCAAAAATAATTAAATTACAGTACATTACTGTTAATAATGGCTTATTAAACCGTGGAAAAACAGATAAATTATGTCAAATTACATAAAAAGAACATTTAACTTTAAGGTTAAACTGTAAATTTAGGGTTTTATAAAGTTATTTTATAATAATGCTCTGTCTATCTACAGTAATTATCTTTTAATATATAGTTTTTCTGTGTAAAATAACTATGAAGTTATGTATAAAAATGTAATAAGTACATAAATTCAAATACAAAGTTTGTATATTTACAGTTTTAATTTTTTGCAGATCCAGTTTCACAACTTTGACCAATCTCCAATTCAGTACTTAATAATAGAAAATGTACATTCAATTTCTGTTAAATTAACTAAACATACAAGTACGGAATACCTGCACATTTACAGTATTACTCATTAAACAAACACTGAACATCAAGATACGTGAATGATAGGAAATACAGGCTTAGTATATCATTTAGAACATGTAAAAATATCCACATTAAAAGACAATTGCTGTATGCTTTATACTCTAATATAACTTATTTCTAACATTTACAATTACATTTTATCCAAAGTGACTTAAAATTAAGAGAACAATAGAAGCAACAAGTGCAGTGACAAGTCCCAGTTAGTGTAGCACAGTGCACATTTTTTTTTTTTTTTTATTAAAACAAAGATTTAGTAGGCTATTATTGGGTCAAGTGTTTATGAAAAGATGGATCTTTAGCAGTTTCTTGAAAATGTGTTGAGTTGGGCAGGTCATCCCACCAGCAGGGAACAGTCCAGGGAAAGGTCAGTGAAAGTGATTTTGTGTCTCTTTGGGATGATGGCACCACAAGGCGCCGTACACTTGCAGAACACAAGCTTCTGGAGACACATAGATCTGAAGCAGTGAGTTTAGGTCTTGCTGCAGCATCTGGATCAGTTGCAGAGGTTTGACTGATGCTGGAAGGCCTGCCAGGAGAGCATTACAATAGTCCAGTCTGGATAGAACAAGAGCTTAGACAAGGAGTTGTGTGGCTCCGATAGGAAGGGCCGGATCTTTCTGATGTTGTATAAGGCAAATCAGCAGGATCACACAGCAAGGATGGTTTGGCTGAAACCATAAGCAGTTCTGTCTTGGCAAGGTTGAGTTGAAGGTGAAGGTCATTCATCCAGCAAGAATTTTCCATCAGGTAGGCTGAGATGCGAGCAGCAACCATCAGATCCTCTGGCTGGAATTAAAGGTAAAGATATGTGTCATTAAGTGATAGGAAAAGTCATGTTTCTAAATGACAGAGCCGTTACAATACAAAAAAAAAAAAAAAAAAATAGATGGGTGGAATCTAACACAATCGTGGTCTTACTGTATTAAAACCAAACCTTGTGCAGCTACAGTGGCCTCACAAGGATCAAATGAATATTCACATGGGAAAATACAGTATAAAACAAATTAAATGTTCTGCCACTTTTAGTGCAATCGTATGACTCAGCCATTACAATATTTTAAATTACTTCTTCCCATACCTTGTTTGCCATGATCATTCTGCTTTCCACTTGACCTGAAATCACAAAAAAAAAAAAAAAAAAAAAAATATTGTTTTAACAACTCAGTATTACATTTACACATGTCAGAAGAATATGTTCCACTGGGACAATGCAAAACCTCAAACGACTATGATCTGGAAGCTGAGCAGGAAAGGCTAACGGTGATGTTTTGAGCTGAGACACCTAACGTTAGGGGTGTAACTGTCTGTTCATCTGGATCAATGCAATTTTCATAACCAATGATCAAAAGTATCCTATGAAGCATCCAAAATGTAGATAAGTTCATTTCTTCATCAGAACACAAACATTCTATCAACTTTTATTTTATAAGCCTAATATATGCACATGTATGCATTCTATAGCTAACGTTACGTGTTGGCAAGCAGATGCAGCCAGAATATGCAATTTATCATGTTGTGTTCATATTCTAGTCAACTATCGCGTATTAACGAATATTTTATATACAATTAAACGAACTTGTAAACAGATATGTATAACATGTCTACGAAAGCTCGTTTTAGGTCTTTTGAGGTGTGGGTTCAACTGATCTTTCTTAAAACAGATGGAAAATGTAAAGACGCATGCTACATTTTCAGTGTTTTGCCCTCCAGCTCTCGCCAGTTAACTGAACATCATTTAAGAATGCTAACGTTAGCTTGAAAACTATAAACTTAACACAAATGTAATATAAAATATCGTTCACATGTAACTTAGTATAATGAGACTCTTACCTCAGCCGGTGAACCGTTGGCATGATGTCCGCTCGCTGTGACGAACAAGGCTCACTGAAAAGGGCGTTATTTCCGAAGAATCCAAACGAACTGACTGAAAACAGCTCCTGCTCACGGCTGCTCGCCTCTTGACGAATACGATTGCTTTGAACCACTGTTGATCTCTCAATCCACTTCAAGAGAGTAGCTAGACTGAATTCAAATCTCCCGCTTGCCCAAACTCGACTGATCAGCTAACGCTAACCGTTGAGGGCGGGAGTAAACAGCGGAAATGAATTTGAATCTGCGTCATCGCGCGCGCGCACTCAAACACACACACACACACACACACACACACACACACACAGCCCTAAATGTGAAGCAACGGAGATTTGAAAAAATATTCATAAAATATACATGAAATTATGGGAGAATAAGACAATGAAATAATGATCAAAATGAGTATAAAATAAAATGTGAAATAAAAAATAATTCAGGCCTACTGTAGCCTATGTAGGGTACTGTATGTACAAATCACAATCTATGGTACAAATACTTTTATTTAACCTTAAAAAAAACCTCACTTTAACCTCCACATGCTTAATAATCTGTAAGGAAAACATATTGAATAGATGCAGATTTCCGCAGTTATACCTTCTTTTCTTTGTTTTCTAATTTCACAGAAAAAATCTGTAAAATATTACTTAATAATTTCTGTAAAATTACACATAACTCTGTAAAAATACAGACAAGTTCCTTTTAAAAAACGTAAAATTGCTGTAAAACCAAAATACAAGCAATTACCTGTAAATTTAACAATGGACCTTTAAATTACAGCAAATGCCTTTTATTTTACAGATATTTGCTGTATAATGACAAAACGGTAAAATTCTGTAAAAAAATACAGACAATTACCTGTAAAATTACACTTTTTTTTTACAGTGCACATAAGCATGCCGTCAAAAAAACGTGTCTCTGTAGGCAGCCTAGGCTCTGAGATCTGGGGCCTGTACCATGAAGCCGGATTAGGTGGCTAGCCAGCTATGTTTCAGCTTAGTTTCCGCCAACCCTGGGTTTTAGGT